>CM046469.1:39001461-39266461 GCA_025506415.1 Flaveria robusta | reverse complement strand
CAAGTTACATATACGTAACCTCGTCTACATATGCTCAAATTTCCAAGTTTAATAAAATGTTTTGCACTTGTTATATGTGTTATAATTACATATACGTTAATAAAACGATTGTATATACGTAGAAAAATTTATCAACATGTATTAGTTACTTAGAAAATTTGAGATTTCATTTTCATGGTGAAATTGAAGCTTGACTGGGTTACATATATGATACATATTGTATCATAAGTGCGTGATACAATGTTACATATATGTAATATAGTGTTACATATTAAAACAGACTGTTATATAATGTGTTTACGTATACGTAACTCAACTGGTGTTGAGTTGTTTTGTTTTCTTCCTCCATATATATTTAGTTACTCCAATATAAAAAAAATTAGTAAGATCTCATGTTTAAATTTGTTATAAAAATATTGATGAATAGTAGAGAGTTAGATATTTTATTATTTTGAGAGAGAGGATAAAGAGTGAGTAATTGTAGGGATTTGATTAATTAAATAACAGTTTTCATATAATTTATACATGTGTATTGCCTATTATACCCTTATTAACTTATAATTAAGTCATTTAAACCTTATTTATTTGCAATCGTGCCATTGTATGATCGTAACCATTGATTACATAAATCAATGGTGGATTAGTAGTTTTCTTGTAAAACATAGTTTTCTTAGGAACCCTCCCATATATATATATATATATATATATATATATATATATATATATATATATATATATATATATATATATATATATATATATATATATATATATATATATGATTGGGTTCAAATGAAAATCAAGAGAAATTGTACAAACCAATAAACCAAATCTTCACCTTTGATTTATGAAAATCAATGGCTCATATTTTTTGAATAAAATAATAAAAAATTGTACTTTTATTGGAATACGTGTACAAAAAGTCAAACAAATATTAGCCATTGATCTCGTAAATCAAAGGTGGAGATTTGGTTTATTGGTTTACACAATTTATCTTGGTTTACATTTGAACCATCCCCTGTATATATATATATATATATATATATATATATATATATATATATATATATATTATATATATAGGAAAAAGTTCAAATGAAAACCCTCTTTTATTGCGAGAACCCGCGAAAACCCATCAAGATCAATGAATATCATTATTGTTTTTATTTAAATAACATCATTACACATATAGAAGATTATGATCTTTTATGTATATGTGTAAATTCACTAGTATAAAAAAGTTTATATTGGTGTAAGTTTTACAAAAAAAAACATATATATTTAAAGTTGTAAGTAACACTTACACCAATGCAAACTTTTTTACACTTACGAATTTACACATATGTATAAAATATCATATATTGTATATGTGCAATGATGTTATTACAACAAAAATAATAATAATTTTGATTGACCTTGATGGGTTTTCGCAAGTTTTTGCAATAATATAGTGTTCTCATTTGAACCTTACCCTATATATATATGATTCAAATGTAAACCACTAATAATTGTGTAAACCAATAAACCATTTCCACCAATCATATTTTACCACATGTCACTTGTCAAAGAAAACAAAAAAGATAATAGTAAGGGTATATTAGTAAAATTAACCTTCCCTCTATTTTTCATATCTTTTTTATTTTATTTTAAATTACACTAATCAAAACTAGTGATTTGATGTTTGATTTAACATCAATTTATCATCTTGTACGTTTTATTCTTAATAATTTTAAACCCATTAATTCATCTTCACATTTATGTATTTTTTTTCTCCTAAAATCATTTTAATAACTGATGTGAATAAATAAATTTTATATTTTATATTATTTATATACCATATTACTATTTTATACAATTTTATCTTATAAAAAATGTATATCATAATAACATATTTTTATACCGTTGTTAATGTGTGTAGAATTTATGTATTATTTTACACCGCTCTATATTGAATTTCAGGTATAGGTAGTTAATATTTTTACACCAGTGTTAATATGAACAGAATTTATGTATATTTAAAACAATGTATTCATTCAAAGGTTAATAAAATTAATATATAATTCAAACATTATGTACATTTAGAGTTAATTCAAATAACTTGATATACATCACAAAAAAAACCAAATAGCTATATTACAAATGAATATATACTAGTAAATTTTCTTCAGTAATCTTCGATATAGTAAACTACTGGTACATGAAATTCAATAAAAAATATCATAAAAAACAAAAAGAACATTTAAAAAAATATTAGCATGTGTTAATTTTTTTTAATTAGTAATTTATCATGTATGTAAGTTATTTTTACACATGGGTAACGTTATCATTATGCATGTGTAAACTTACGATTTCAACAAAAAAATAAATGTTCAACTAGTAAGTGTATGTGTAAGTCATTATTAAACATGTGTAAATTATTTTGTATACATGTGTTAAATTATTTTTTACACATGTGTAAAAGTCACTTTAGTCATTTGTAAGCTAGTTTTAAAATACAATTTTATATAAATCATAATTAATTTTATATTAACAAGAGTCAAACAATTTCATATAAATCATTAGTAATTAGTTTATACAAATAAAATTTTAAATATAGTTAATTAATTACCAATTTAACAAACAAATTAAACAAAGTGTTAAATAGAAAGTTTAATTTGATAACACATATGTTAAATAGAAAGTTTATCAAAATATATTACTTTACACATGCGTTAAATTTGATAACACATGTGTTAAAGTTTCATAACTATCTTTAACTCATAGGGTAAATGTGCATAAAATAAACTACAAATGTGTTAACGTTTTCAGTTAGTTTCTAACTATTAAAAAATCTGTTACATATGTAATAAAAATATGACCAATATTAAAATATCCAAATAAATGAAAAGTTTGTCAATTATATTACTTACACATGTGTTAAATGTGATAACACACGTGTTAAAGTTTTTAGATCTTTTTACTACATGGGGTAGGTGTGTAGAATGTATATAACACACTTGTTAAAGTTTTTAAATTGGTTTATGTCCCATTAATATTTCTAACAAATCTACAGAACAAAATTATATTTCTTTTAATGCCTCAATCAACTTTCACAAAAACCCTAGCAAATCTACCATCTTTTATCATTATAAAAGAAAATTTGATGGTTTAAAACCACAAACAATCTAACACCGACTACACAAACACATACCACAACCTAACTCATAAACTAGCAGATGATGGTCAATAAAAAAAACAGATGATAACTAGAACTAATCTTGAACATCAACAAAAAGTTTTTAAAGCAACAAAAAAACTAGATCTAACCTTTAACACCAACAAAAAACCATCGATCCGTAAAAACTAGTGTGAGAGAAAGATTAAAACCCAGTAAAAATATATCTGATAGTTTACACATATGTATAACTCAGTTTACACATGTGTATAACTCACTCTACACATGTATAACTTACTCTACACATGCGTACATATAAAAACCCAATAAAAATATATCAGATAAAAATATAAAATTAAGTATCTCATATACATATATATAATAATTTATATACACACTTTAAACTAATATTTTTAACAAGAATGCTTGAGTAGTTCCTTAGAAAACATCACCAACTACATGTGTACACATGTTTAAAATAGATTTAACCAACATAAAAAATATATATACAGTTGTAACTTTACAGATTTGAGTAGTTCACTAAAAATATCAATAACAAAAAAAAACTCAGATTGAAACATTGAACACCAAAAAAACCCAGATATTACCTTGAACAACAACAGAAAACCACAAAACCGTCGGAGTCGCCGTCGCACCATCACAACCGCTGTGATGGTCATCGCTTCTGTAGATGTAACCCAGATCTAAAAGATCATCACCATGAACATATATCTAAACTTGAATATTAATATAAAAAAATCATAAATGTATCTTGAACGGAAACAACATAACACATGTAACCCATATCTAAAAAATTATCAGCAATAAAAAAACTCAGATTTAAAGTTAAACACCAATAAAAATTTATTAAAACAACAAAAAAAAACTAGATCTAACATTGAACATCAACGAAAAACTAGGTCTGTTGTCGGAGATGTCGTCACCTCCATCGTAGCCATCGTTGCCGTTGTTGCCACCATCACAGTTGTAAATGGTGGTTAGCCACCATCACCTTGGGTCGTCCCACTTTGCCTTCTAAGAAAAGATTTGCTGAGCTTCGGTATCGCCTTTTGCCTTTTGGATCTTCGATTTGTCAAAATCCTTTGGGTAAACGTATTTGATTGAAAAATGTAGATGAATCTTTTAAATTTCTTTGTGTTTGTGGGGTTGAAGAAATTTGATTTTTGAATAATCTTGAATCGGTAACTGAGATAAAGATGATGATGTATATGCAATGATTACAGTAATTTTCAAATCAAAATAGACCCTAGCGTGGTTATGTAAAAAGTCCATTATGCCCTTCATTATCCTAGATTTTAAAAAAGACCCACAAAAGTACAATTTCTCTTTTATTTTATTTGAAAAATTCTCAGCCATTGATATTTATTAAATAAGTGGATATGATTTAGTTTTTTGGTTTACATAATTGTAAGGTATATGAAAGAGGCTGATGCACCCAAAACACTCAATGTGCTTCCTGCATGCATGCACTTTGTGCATGGTAGAAGTTATTTCGGAAGTTTTACACACTACAAAGAAATCTCTCTAAGTGTAAAATCTTCCGAAGCCAAGGACCAAATCTTCCGAAGCCAAAGATGAAGTCTTTTGAAGCTTAGAAGACAAAGTCTTCCGAAGCCTCTAGGATAGAAGACTGATTTCTTCCGAAGACAGAGAAGACATGCTTTCTCTGATCCACTTTCTCAGAAAAGCAGACCAACTTTCCTCTGCCACTCTGCAAACTCACCAACTTACACAAGTTGGTGAAAAGGTCCATGCTTTAGGAAACTATAGATTATGGTCTTGAGTCTGTAACTTTATACTTTATGTACTTTTATCCTTTTTGTATTATATTAGGATGTGAGCTATGGCATGTCATAGTCACTAGTCAAAAGACAATCTGTCTTTTGACTTTACATTGATCTTGTTGTCTAGATTAGTGTTTCCAGCTGGCATTTAAAGTATGGCCGGCTGTAGAATGTAGTATAAAGTATCTCAGGTCCTTGTATTTTATTTTTATGCTTTGTAACACTTGTAAAAAGAACTTGAGAACAATATACTTTATCCTTGAAAACCATTCTGTTTGTTGTTCTTGGTTCTGTCTCATCTTACTTTGCTTGTGTTTCCTAGTATCACCTTAAAGGTTCCAGTTCCTTAGTTTTATCTGTTAAGTGTTCTAAGTCTCTCCACATTGTGAAACTGATTGCATTGAACACTTTCAGTGGTCCTGCAATTGGTATCAGAGCTTTCGAGGCTTTTGATTGTAACATCTCACCATTTTAGATCTCTCAGTTTTCGCAAAACACTTAACAACTCAAATGGCAGCTCTCTCAAAAGCTGATATGGAAACTGGCACTATGACAAAGCCCCCACTGATCACTCATGAAGACTTTGATACCTGGTGTCAAAGAATGGAAAGCTTCATCAAGTCACAAGACTCCAGGATGTGAGAATCTGTTGTCTCTGGACCTTATATTTTATGCACCCCTTCAGCTGCTGCTGGAAGTGGCATGATACCAAATGAGGTAGCTGACTTTTCTAAAGAAGATAGAAAGAAGATTGATATCGACCAGAAAGCCATGATTGCCCTTTAAACTGCTCTTCCAAACTCCATTTACAGGGCTTCAAGAAGTCCAAAACTACCAAGCAGTTATGGGATGCACTAAATCTCATGTTTGAGGGGTCCTCTGAAGCAAAAAAGAACAAAAAGGACTTCTTGAAGCAGCAGTTTGAGAATTTCACCTACAAAACAGGTGAAACCATGACTCAACAATACTTCAGGTTTGTTAAGAATGTGGACACTCTAATGGATGTTGGAGTAACTCTTGAAAACAGGGACATTGTAAGAAAGTTCATGTCCTTTCTTCCTAGACAATGGACCCATTATCATGTTGTTATCAAGAGGACTGAGAACCTCAAGACTCTTACTCTTACAGAGTTGTATGGTATCCTCAGAGGCTACCAGATGGAGATGAACATGTAAAATCCATTTGGTAACTCCAGCAATCAGCAGAGTTCAGCCCTCCATGTGATTGAAAGGGATTGCGGAGAACCTCAACATCATCTTATCTGCTACCCAGACAACTCACAAAAGGGTCCTTTCATTACCTTCCCTGAGACACCAAGGGAGAGCTACATCCAAGAAAGTCTATTCCAAGAGACAAGCTCTTCTCATGCCTTTGTGTCTACTGATGAGAGTTTAGTCAACTTTCTCTTCACCCTTGAAGACCTAGACTGTATCCATCCAGATGATCTGGAGTACATGGAGATAGTCCAGCAGATGGCTCTTCTCACTCAAAGAGCCAAGAAGTTCTACAAGAGAACAGGGAGAAAGTTTCCTAGCAATGCAGCCAGTGGAAAGTTTGGACTGGATAAAAGCAAAGTGAAGTGTTTCAATTGTAACCAAATGGGACACTTTGCTAGGGAGTGCAAGGCACCTAGAACAAATGGTGGCCAAGCATAAAACAGACCAAACTAAACTGAAGGAGCCACCTAGAATGAGAAGCCAAAGCAACAAGCTGCAGTTGCTGTTGAAGAAGGAGGCTTTGACCGGAGCTTTCATGTTGAAGATACATTTCCAAACCAAGCACTAATGGTAGATCATGAAGAAGCCAAGGTATTGGAACATCTTTGTACTCCTGATTGTATTGCTAAAGTTAACAAATATAGGTCCTATAACTTAGAAATGAGATCTGATCTTGAGTCTTTAAATATCTTAAAATCTGATTTCCAAAGAGCTGAAAATGGGTATAAATTAAAAATAGAAGATTGAGAGAAAACCATTTCCACTCTTAAACATGAACACACAAACTACAGGACTCAGATCAAAGATCTCCTCACGAAGTTAACTGAATGCCAGGCTGAGCTTGTGATCAGCAAAGCCAGGGCAGAAAAATGTGTTCTTGAAGAAGAGACCTTCAAGAACATGATATCCTCATCTTTGCATGCCAAAGTTTGTTATCAGAATAAGCAGGGACTGGGATCTACTGAGATCGCTCCTCCACACTCCTTACTATCTGTAAGATCTCCAAGGTGTGGAACTTGTGAAGATGAGCTTCCCCTCATAGACCCCATGAGTGAAGAGGATGAAGAGGAGATAGTGAAGGATGATCTGAGAAGAGTGAATAAGATCATCCTAAGAAGGGTCACTATTCTCCTGAGAAGAGAAATCCAGTTGGGATGACCAAGTCAAAAAGAAAAAACTTGATCAAAAGAGCCAAGAGAAAGTCCAAAAAAGCTCAAGAGATCAAGGCCACCTTCAACTCTAAGCAGAAACAGGTGTTCATCTTTGCAGGATTTGAAGTGGTGAAGGCTAAAGACTCAACTATGAATCCTAGCAACAAGAAGAAGGCTGATTAGTTGTGTACCACTGCTACACAGCCTGAACCATCCATATCCAATAGCAAGTCACTCCCTAAAAGGCTTGCTACTTCATCTGTGAATAAGAAGATGGAGATGGAAAGTGATCAAGATCAGTCTTGCTCTCAAAGAAAGACTTCTAGAAGAATGCAGATGGATTGTATCAGGTGTGGCAGTACTTCTCATCTGGCTAAGGATTGCATTTACAATCCTAAAAGCACTATCCACATGATCAAGAAGAAAGCTTTTGAGAAGATCAAGAAGAAGCCAGCCTCTGAAGAAAAATATTTTCCTTTTAGAAGCTCCAAAGTGAAGATGAAGACAAGTGAACACTTGCCTTCGGAAGAAATATTGGTCTTGGAAGAAAGAAATGCTTCTGAAGTACTGAAGCCTGCTGCAGTGAAAGCAAGATCTTCCGAAGGTCCAGTCTCCAAAACTTCCAAAGTTGTAAAAACTTCTAAAGTGTTGAAGATCAAGTCTAAGTTTCCAAAGGTGGTGTGGAAGACAAAGAAAGGCCATATGACTAAGAGTTCCTCATCAACAACAGCTTCTGATCCTCAAAGCTTGAACATAGGATCAATTACTATTGCATTGTTTTCTGTTGATATTAATAAGCCCAAGACCAACTAGGCTTGGGTTTCCAAATGTAACTAATTATTTCTTTTTATGTAGGAACAGCTAAGGACCAATAAGAATGTATGGATTATCGATAGTGGCTGTTCAAGGCACATGACATGCAATGGCTCTCAACTCCAAAATTTTGAGAAAATTAATGGAGGGTTTGTTGCTTTTGGAGGAGATGCAGGAGGTTACATTACTAGAAAGGGCATGGTCACAAATGGTATGCTCTGCATTGAGAAGGAAAACTTTATCAAGGAGCTTGGATACAATCTACTGAGTGTATCCTAATTTTGTTATCAAAGACACAACATGCTCTTTATTGAGCATGAGTGCATTGTTCTCAAGCCCGGGGTAGTCATTCCTCAGGAGCACATACTACTCAGAGCCCCCCGGGAAAGGGAACATGTATAAGATGGATTTGCAGGAAACTTTTCCTTCAGGAAAAGTGTCTTGCTTTTTGTCTAAAGCAAATAGTGATGAGTCTTTTCTCTTGCATAAAAGAATGTGCCATGTAAACTTTAAAAACATGAATAAATTAATTAAGAATGATTTGGAAACTAGAATGCCAAAAAAAGAGTTTACAAGTGATGATCATTGTGTTGCATGCCTGAAAGGGAAGCAACACAAAGTGTCTCACAAGCCAAAGGAAAGAAATTCCATCACTACTTCCCTACACTTGTTACATATGAATCTTTTTGGCCCCACCAGTGTAATGAGTCTAGGAAGGACCTCATATTGTTTAGTGATCATAGATGATTTTATTATATTTACTTGGGTCTTTTTCCTTAAAACCAAGGATGAGACTCCTGAATTTAAGACCAAATCCTTGATACATTTTGTGATGAGAAGGGTATTACAAGACAATATTGTCTTTCTAGGACTCCTCAGCAAAATGGTGTTGCTGAGAGGAGAAACAAGACACTAATTGAAGCGGCAAGAACCATGTTGTCTGACTCTAAACTGCCTATCACCTTCTGGGCAGAAGTAATGAACACTGCTTGCTATGTGCAGAACAAAGTTTTAGTAGTTAAGACTCATGGTAAGACTCCTTATGAACTGTGGCACAAAAGGAGACTTTTCATTGGTTTCCTCAGATCATTTGGATGTCCTTGCACAATCTTGAATACCAAATATCAAAAAGCCAAATTTGATAAGAAATCAGATGATGGATATTTTAACAAGTATTGTAAGAATGTTTCAGGATCTACAGGTAGCTTATCAACAGAAGATCCTGACCCAAGATTTGAGCTGAGAAGACCTTCAAATCAATCTACTTCAGCTCCAGTGGTAACAAATTCTGCAGATGGAGTTCCTATCAACACAACCATGACAAATCCAGCTGATACATCTGAAGTGCCATCAAATTCCATCTCAGAGGCATAAAAACTAAGGGAAGGAGCTTCAAATGTAGAAGAAAGTGGTAGTGGTGACAGTGATCAAGAATTCCTTGATGCTGACAATCACTCCATGGAAGACAACCTCAATGATGTCACACACTCATTGGATCAAGCTTTTCTTGATAAGTGTGCTGATATGGTGGGAGAATCTTCACTTCCTGATCAAAATTTTTCAAATTTAGATCTCTCAAATCAACTTGCTGTGATCCCTCAACTTAGGATCCACAAGTCACGCCCCACCACAAACATCATTGGAGATGTTGACAAGGGGGTAAGGATAAGAGGACAAACCCATGGCAAAAATGCTTGACTCTAGTCTTGTTTCCTATCCCAAGTAGAGCCAAAGAAAGTTGAAGAGGCTTTAAAGGATGGAAGTTGGGCTGAAGCTATGTAGGAAGAGCTGCTTCAATTCAAGAGGCAAAAGGTTTGGAACTTATGTCCTCTTCCTTCAGGGAAGACTACCATAGGAACCAAGTGGGTTTTTGAAACAAGAAGGATGATGGAGGACTTGTCATCAAAAACAAGGCAAGACTAGTTGTTTAAGGGTACACTCGAGAGGAAGGAATTGATTACACTGATGTTTTTGCTCCAGTAGCAAGACTAGAAGCTGTTAGGATATTCCTAGCTTTTGCTGCATCCAAGAACTTCAAGGTCTACCAACTTGATGTCAAGTGTGATTTCTTATATGGGGTGATTGATGAAGAGGTGTATGTTAAACAACCACCTGGCTTTGCAGACCCAGATCATCCTGATTATATCTGCAAGCTTGATAAAACTCTTTATGGGTTGCACCAAGCTCCAAGGAAGTGGTATGAGACTCTATCTATGTACCTTTGCCAGCATGGTTACAGAAGGGGTACTATAGATGGAACTCTTTTCATCAAAGGTACAGGAAATGACTTAATGCTAGTTCAAGTTTATGTAGATGACATCATCTTTGGGTCAACTAATCCAAAGCTCTGTAAAGACTTTAAGAAACTGATGAAGAATAGATTTGAAATGAGTGCCATGGGAGAACTTAATTTCTTTCTAGGAATCCAACTGAAGCTGGTTGACAATGGCATCTTCATAAGTTAGTCAAAGTATGTCCAAGACATACTTACAAGATTCAGCATGACTGATTGTAAGGTTGCAAAGACATCCATAGCAAGAAACCACTCCCTTGGATCTAACCTTAAGGGAGAGTGTGTGGATGAACATCTTTACAGGGCTATGATTGGGTCTCTTATGTACCTCATAGCTAGCAGGCCTGATATCATGTTTGTCACATGTATTTGTGCCAGATATCAAGCCAGTCACACATGGTTGCTATCAAGAGATTTCTAAGATATCTCAAAAGTGCTCCATCACTGGGCCTTTGGTATCCAAAGAATTCTGACTTCAATCTGTATGCCTATACAGATAGTGACTATGGTGGCTGCAACATGACTGCAAAATCTACATCAGGGGGATGTCAATTTCTTGGTAGAAGGATAGTCTTATGGCAATGCAAGAAGCAATCCTGTGTATCTGCATCAACTGCTGAAGCTGAATACGTTGCTGCTGCTAGCTGCTGTGCTCAAGTGCTTTGGATTCAGAATCAAATGCTAGACTATGGATTCAACTTCAAAGAGACTCCTATCCACATAGACAAAAATAGTGCTATCTCTATTACAGAGAAACCTATGCAGCACTCAAGGACAAAACACATCAACATCAGGTATCATTTAATTAGAGATAATTTTAAAAAATGATTAATCAAACTAGTCAAAGTTCATGCGAATGAACAATATGCTGATCTGTTCACCAAAGCTTTTGATGAACAGAGATTTAAGTATCTCATATCAGCTATTGTGATGATTAACTTTGAGTAGATTTTTCTTAAACTTAAGTTCAATATTATTTTTCTTAAACTTAGTTGTCTAAGAGTCTTTTAGAAAATATTTCTTAGATTTTTTGAAAATTTTGAACATAATTCTTTTTGGAAGAAACTAAGTTACCTTTGGAAGCAAATTATGTCTTTAATATCAAATAACTGCTTATGACAGTTCGCATTCGGAAGAAATCCTCTTAATATCTTCCGAAGCCAAATTTATTCATAAGTACTCATATGCTATTAAAGAACAATTCTCTTCCAAAAGTACTTATGTCTCTGAAGTGAGAAATACTTTAAGTATTTTTCTTTCGAAGCAAAATTTTCAAAACCCTTAGAAATATCTTCCGAAGCCAAATTACCTACGAAAGATTTTTCGACTTTCAAGAAAACTACTTTTGGGCACTTTTTCAAAGGTGGGACCGACATCTAGATTTCAAAGTTTATCCTTTCGCATTAACTTTGTCTCAAATCCATTTCATATAAATACCCAACGGTTTCCCCCTCTTTCACTTTTCACTTTTCATCTGCAACATCTGTGTAACCTAAATTCACCCACAAACCGCCTTTGTTCTTATCTTCCTTCACGACGAAGCTTACTAAAATATCCAACCAAAATCACAGAAACCAACCCGATTTCTCCATGCAACTTCACAGGCAACACAATTAGGTTGCTCTGTTGAACTCTGAGAAAGATCCTGGTTTCTCAGAGGTTTGCAGTTTCCTTTCTTTGTCAAACTACTTCACCTCCCTCACCATTGATCCTCCTCTCTTTGAGGATCATCTTCTGGACTTCTGGCGGACCTGCCAAGAGGTCACCATGGATGGGGAGAAGGCACTGTCTGCCATAGTGCAGGGGAGGACAATCTTTATCACTCCAGCCATCATCAACACTCATCTTCAGCTAGATGATGCAGAAGGTGATTTGTCCTTCCCCAAATCTGGTGTTAACCAATCTTTTGAGCAGATGGGCTATGAGGGAGATTACTCAGAAAGAACCTTCAGAAAAAGGAATGTCTCTTCCCAGTGGAAGTACCTCCTCCATGTCATCATACACAGCTTGTCAATCAAGCATGGAGGATGGGACCAGTTTCCTGAGGATCTTTCCTTTATAGTCCATGGACTGGTTCAGGGGGTCAAGTTCAGGTATTCAAATTTTGTCTACCTTAATCTGCTTTCTAACTTGGACTACCTAGAATACTACATGTTCCCTAGATATGTCCAGCACATTCTTAACTGTGAACTGGGCTCATAGTTGAGGGGAACAGATAGAATTCTAAAATTGGGACAGATGAAGCCCGGCATCTTTAAAATCATGACAAAACCAACTGTGGGATTCTCCTGGGTAGAAACAGCCCTTGTCCCTAAAATGTTAGAGCTCATTGCTCAAGGTGACAACCTAGCAGCACCAGCTAATGTTGAACCCACACCTATTATCTCTCAACCACCATCTCAACCTACAATAACCATTACCTACTCAAGAAAACACAAACGAACCCCTGCTCAAGCTATTCAGTCTGAGCAGCCCCTATATTATCACCCATGCAAGAGGAAGTGGACACTGGAGCTCTCACTTCCCTTGAGGAGCAAACCACTCCCATCTTTCATATTATCAGTGCTGAGGTTCCTCATGCTCAACCTGATGAGCTCATCACCCAAACAGCCTTAAGCCTTCACTCAGAGTCTCAAAACTCTAGTGAACAACCTTCAGGGGATAGTTACCATCCCCAGCCTCTTGATCTCAACCAAACCAATCCCTAACCTTGAATTCTATGATGATGAAGACATGGGATTCAGTGAGTATCATGAGTCTCTCTTCTCCACCCTTGCTCAAGGAGAGATAAGTGCTCCTGCCACTCCCAAGTCCAGCCCACATCATCCACCCTATACTAAGGTGGATCTCCCTGAACAAGTTAAGGAGGTCCATATGGAAGAGGCTCTCACTAATGCTAGTGATTACATCATTCAGACCTTAACCATGGCAACTTAGCCCATTGACACTTTACCTGAAGTGGTCAGTGAGCAGAGAAAATCCAGCAGCCAAGAATACTATGCTGGTGATAAGGAAGAGGACATCAGTCTAATTCTCACATCCCCCATGATTCTTTATCTGTAGATGAGGGGAGTATGAAACTAAAAGTGCACAAACTTGAAAAACTATGCACCTATTTAGTCTCCAAGGTCAGTTACTTGAAATCTCAAGTGACTACCTTACAGCAGAGGGTCAATAATCAACAACTTGAGATCACCGATCTCAAGGGCAAGCTAGCTGGAAGACCATCAAGACAAACTCAACCAGGTCCACAATAACCTGTGGAAGTAGTGGACTTGACCTCCAGCTCACCTATACAAGTGGATGATGCTACCAAAAAGAAGGAGAAAGTCTCTACAACCATAGAACCTGGGAGTTCTGTCATGAGTATGGACAATGAGGACTCACCACCCTCACTTGCAGTTGTCCAGACTCAACAACTTCCTCAGGCTCACACTGATTGGAGGCCATAATTCAACAACTGTTTGAGGAAGGAATTCCAATGATCATGTCTGCCCTATCCCACCTAGCTGAAAATCCAATAATGGGATGGTGGTATGATAGCTCAAAAATGGCATTGGTGCTATCAAGATCTTAGGGGTAGCAGGAGCTCTTCAACTTTCAGACCCTAAGTTTCCATGATGGTATGAACTTAGTTAACCTGCCCCTCATCAATCCAAGCCAAAACAGACAGGATGGAAGGTTAGCTGAGTTGATTCAAGAGTGAGTGCTAAAGGAATTCAAACAAAGAGCTCAATTATATAGATAGAGGCTAGCAGGGAAAACTGTTGGTCAACTGGATACTGAGGCAGACCCTAATATTAGCTTCGAAGGGGAAACCTCAGTTGAAGGCCTAGTAGTAGAACCTGTGAACCTTGAGACAGGCTCACCCTCAGCACCCAGTACCCTCAATGACACACCTACAGGTGAAGGTGTATCACAACCTCTTTCTGGCCAGAGCTCAAGCTCATCACAACCATCAGAAGGCCAAAGCTCTCTCCACCTTGAGTCATACAGGCCAACAATTGATAAAGGGAAAAAGAAAATGACTCCTGAGGAGATTGAGGAGGAAAAGAGAGAGAGGAAAAGGAAGGCCAGGGGAGAGAAATCTAAAGAAGCCCCAAGCTTCATGCAAGCTGCAATCAGGGCTGCTCATAGGCCTGATACTCAGAATAATGAGTTAAGAGTAGCCAGATTGAACTATCTGGGACTTAGGAACTACAATATAGATGAAATCATCTCTCTGCATTTGGCAGAATTGGATAAACTAGTAGACAGGGAACTATATAAAAAGAGGAAGGAAGCTGAGGTAGCAGAACTGCTCCTCAAAATTAAGGAAGAAAGAAGAAGAAAAAAATAACAGAAAGCTCCTGTCCTCTCTCTAGTTCAAGAAAGTCCTAAGAAGGAGTCTGTGGCAGTTGAAGAGGAACAGACTCAGATAGGCAAAGAACAAGAAAGACAGAAAATGGTAGCCTATCTGAGTGCCACAGGTCTTTATCAGGCAGCAGCTCTCAACCCTCTTTCATATGAATATATTGAGTTTGAGTACCTCAAACAGCTTGATGAAAAGGATCAAACTCAAAGAAAAGCTGTTAAGAGAAAGATGAGAGAAGAGGCTGGTCCTATGTCTCTATCCACAAGAGCCACCATCAGCGCACAAGAAAAAAATTCTGCTGACAGATGGAAGATGGTGAGCTTCTTGAAGCTATATGGGTTCTCCGGAAGGAGACTTGGTCCTATGTCTCTATCCATAATGGATGAGCACATCAGAAGGATCAAGCAGAAGATTAAAGAAGGTCAGCTTGTTGACTTGCATTCTCCACCAAGTCCAGCTTCACCTGAAGTTGAGGTGAAGGTTGAAGAGACAACACAACCTGAACCTGAAGCTACACCCAAGCCAACTTCATCTTTTGACCCACAGTAGGGTTCTCCCCCTTCTTCTAAACCAATGGGGGATAAGGACCCAACTAAGAAGAATACAGAAAGCACAACTGGTGCTGCAGGCCACACTCCTCAGTTAAAGTATAGAGTGAGGAAAAAGATAGCCATCAGAAGGGACAAAAGAAACAAAAGGAAGTCTAAGGCATCCTCCTCAACACCTTAGGATGGGTAATAACATCCTGAGAAAGTGCACTAAGAGGCTGCTCAATCAACTTCATTCAAAGAAGAGCCTCTTACATCTGAAAGACCAACTATGTCCTGAATCTACATTGCTGATCTTGACATGAGAACTGCAAACTGTTAAGCATCCTCTCTGTTTTGGTAGCTTCAGCCTAGGGGGAGTATGTAAGGTATATGAAAGAGGTTGATGCACCCAAAACAGTCAAGTGCTTTCTGCATGCATGCACTTTGCGCATGGTAGAAGTTACTTTGAAAGTTTTACACACTGCAAAGAAATCTCTCTAAGTGTAAAATCTTCCGAAGCCAAAGACCAAATCTTCTGAAGCTATAGATGAAGTATTCCGAAGCTTAGAAGACAAAGTCTTCCCAAGCCTCAAAGATAGAAGACTGATTTCTTCTGAAAACAGAGAAGACATGCTTTCTCTGATCAACTTTTTCATAAAAGCTGACCAACTTTCCACTGCCACTCTGCAGACTCACCAACTTACACAAGATGGTGAAAAGGTCCATGCTATAGGAAGCTGTAGATTATGGTCTTGAGTCCGTAACTTTCTACTTTATGTACTTTTATCCTTTTTGTATTACATTAGGATGTGAGCTATGGCATGTCATAGTCACTAGTCAAAAGGCAATCTGCCTTTTGACTTTACATTGATCTTGTTGTCTAGATTAGTGTTTCCAGCTGGCGTTCAAAGTATGGCCGGCTGTAGGATATAGTATAAAGTATCTCAGGTCTTTGTATTTTATTTTTAGGCTTTGTAACACTTGTAAAAAGAACTTGAGAGCAATATACTTTATCCTTGAAAACCATTCTGTTTGTTGTTCTTGGTTCTGTCTCATCTTACTTTGCTTGTGTTTCCTAGCATCATCTTAAAGGTTCCAGTTCCCAATTTTGATCTGTTAAGTGTTCTAAGTCTCTACTCATTGTGAAACTGATTGCATTGAACAATGTCACTGGTCCTGCAATAATTTCTTAAAATTTACAAAAGAACTCATCCCTGTATATATATATATGGTAGGGTTATCTTGAGAACCATACGTTTTTGTGAGAACTCTAGAAACCAATATGAGTCACACAATTAAATCACATGCAAGTCACATGCCAAATCCACCTTTTTTTTTAAATGTTCATAACTTTTTTTCACGACATTTTTTTTTCAAAAGAGCTGCATCATTAATTTCAGTATTTTTTTATCTTTCCAACGCGTACCATATTGATATACTTTTTTAAAAAAATTGTTCATCCATTATTTACACATGTGTAGATTAGGGGAGGGTTCAAATGAGAACTCACTTATTTTGTGAGAACTATAGTAACCAATGTGAGCCACACATTTTCAATTGCCAAATGGTAAATAATGATAATGTAATAAAACAATTTATAAAACAAAAAATAACATAAAAATAAAAAAAAGTAAAATGACGAAAATATTTCTTTTAATTCCCTCTTTCATAAAAAATAAAAAAAATTATAAAATAAAGAAACTCGTTTTTTTTATAAACGTCATTTTACATATATGTAATGCCTGAAAATACACATGTGTAAAATAGTATTTGCACATGTGTGATTACTAATTTACACATGTGTAAATAACGGATTTAAACATGAGATCTTATTAATTTTTTTATAGTGGAGTAACCAAATATATATGGAGTAAGAAAACAAAACAACTCAACACCAGTTGAGTTATGTATACGTAATCACATTATATAACAGTCTGTTTCAATATGTAACACTATATTACATATATGTAACATTGTATCACGCACTTATGATACAATATGTATCATATATGTAACCCAGTCAAGCTTCAATTTCACCATCAAAATGAAATCTCAAATTTTCTAAGTAACTTATTCACGTTGATAATAAACAAAATCTTAGCCATTAATTAAATTTAGATCAATCGACCAGATTTTTTAGAATAAAAAAATACATTATCTTTCAAATGGTGGGACATACATACAAAAAGACAAAAAATGGTAATTTTATCATTTTATTTCTTTTGAATATAAATCATTATAAACCTCACCCACACCCATTTCAATCAATCAATCTCTTTTTCTCTCTCTCTCTAAAACTACATCTTTTATCTTTCTCCATCTTCTTTCTCTCTCTCTAAAAGATGAACACAATAATAGATCAAGAGAAAATCAAGATATGAAATCTTTCATCGGTAATTCACTATCATCTAAAGCGACGGTGGTGGTGACGGTGACGGTGGTTACGACGGCGGCGATGATGTTTACAACGGCGACGGTGGTGACGGTGGTGATGATGGTGATGGCGGCGACGGCAAACTGATGGTTTTTTGTTGGTGTTCATGGTTAGATCTGTGTTTTTTTGTTGTTTTAAGAACTTTATATTCATATTCAAGTTTAGATCTATTTTTTTTATGGTGATGTTTTTTTAGATATGGGTTACTTGTGCTTTGTTGTTGATGTTAAAGGTAAAAAGAGGGTGTTGGATCAAGTAAGACTAGTGCAACCAAAACAAACACTTAGAACATTTTTTGGTGCAATCTGATGAAGAACTTCTGAAGGCAAAACGTGAACTTCCGAAGGTCAAGGCTGAAGAGCTTCCGAAGAGGAACTCAACTTCCGAAGACAAAGTCTTTCTTCTTCCGAAGTTCAACACTTAGAAGAGTTCAAGGCAAAGACTTCCGAAGTATGAAGTTCAGAAGATCATCAAGCCTCAGAAGAAGTAGACTCTTCCGAAGTATAAGTGGCTTAGCCAGTTAACCTTCGGAAGAACCTACTATGAACCAGTGGACATAAGTATGGTCCTTCTGACAGATCCGTTGCAATCTCTGATACACTGCATGGCGCTTTCTCACGCCCATACAGTTGACCATACTTTATTTCACTGTTCATTCCATATCAGTTAGTACAGTTACCAACTTTAGTTAGTGACAAAAGGTAAGTTATGGACATGTCATAACTACCTAATCTTAGATAGTATTTTATCTAGGACACCTTACCTTTAGCAATGTAGTATTTGCTTTAGTTGTAAGTTTCCAGATGGTATCAAAGTATAACCGGCTGTAGATAGTAGTATATATAGTTTCTTATTGTAACTCTGTAAACATGCTTGTAAGAGTCTTGTAACTTTGAGTTGAGAAGTAATATATACAAGTATCTTGAAAAACCATCTTATTGTGTTTTGTTTACTTAGTATATTACTATCAACTCTTAAGGGATTCTGCTTCATCTAACCGAGTGACTTTGTGAGTTCGAGAGACAATACTTGTGTTGAGTGACATAAACCGATCCTGCAGAAGGCAACAATGAAGACGGTGGCTGACCACCATCTACGTAAAATGACAACGGAGACTCCGGTGTTCTTGTGATTTTTTGTTGATGTTTAAGGTAAGATGTGGAATTTTTGTTGGTGTTCAATGTTTAAATCTGATTTTTTTTATTGTTAATGTTTTTGGTGAACTATTTAGATCTGTAAGGTTACACATATGTATGTATTTTATGTTGGATAAATCTATTTTTATACATGTGTACACATGTAGTTGGTGATGTTTTCTAAGGAACTACTCAGGTATTCTTGTTAAAAATATTAGTTTAAAGTGTGTAAAAAAATTATGACACATGTGTATATAGGATACTTAATTCTGTGTTATTTTTATCATATCTGTTTTTACTATGTTTCATACGTAAAATGTGTAGAGATAGTTTTACACATGTGTAAACCGAGTTTTACTCATGTGTAAACCGAGTTTTACACATGTGTATACTGAATATACACATATGCAAAATTCTTATTTTCTTATTCAGATTTATATTTCTATAATTTACATAGAAACTTATTCATGTTACATATTGGTTTTCATTGTTCAATATATGTTGACCTGGATCTAAGATGTTACATATTGGTTTTCATTTTTTTTTTTTCTGATTTGTAAATATTTTTTTAGATATTAGATATAGATTATTTTTTGATTTGTGTAAATGTCTTCTACTTATGTTTAATTAATTATTACATGTGTTAAAATATTTATAACTATCTTAAAGTACTCAGAATAATCTTTTATAATGTGTTAAAGTATTGGAAAACATATGTTAAATTATTTATTGAATTATTTACACATGTGTTAAGTATGCAGAACTATTTTTTACACATGTATTAAAATACTGATAAATATTAAATCACTAATGCATGGCTTATTGTGTTAATATAATATTAAAAAATAGTACAAAAAGATCAAATCACTAGCACATTGATTATTGTGTTAATTTAATGTTAAAAAATGGTACAAATAAAAATGAGGGAAAAAAATAGAAAGGACTAAAATGCCCTCAACATTATATTTCTTTTTTTAATAAAACATGACACGTGTCACATTATGAGTGATGGAAATGGTTTATTAGTTTACATAATTTCTAATGGTTTACATTTGAACCATCCCCTATATATATATATATATATATATATATATATATATATAGGATCTGCATCATGTGTTAACCCACTCTAAATATCTTAACTCAATAACCCTTTTTAACCAATCAAAGTATGCCAACTCATCAGTTCCCATATAATTACTAAGGGGCATTATTGTCTTTTAGCTTCTGTACCTTTTTCACACCACAATTACCCTTGTAAGCCACATTTCGTACTTTTTGAAATTAAATTATTAACCATTTTATCATCTTCTTTTTATTAAAGAAAATTTTTTTTATTATGTATCCTTTTTAATATAACTAGTAAATAATCTTACTAATAAACAATAGTTATTATGCACAGTATTTTTGTTTACGCCGAAGGTTCTTTTATAGTTCTACATTGTCAATAAATTTCATTTCTAATAAATAATTATTATTATGCATAATTTCTTTTACATTTATATCTATACTCATTTAGGAAAGTCGGTGCCATTACCTATGGTTAGACGTATGTGTAATTTGTTAGGCACCTTGGGTTCGAACCCTACGGCTAACATTTTTTTATGGTTTTTAAAGGTCTTTTTTTAATTTTCTACTTAAATTACTCTTTAAAAATTACCAAGCCACAAAGAATAAGTTTATAGTACATTTTTTTATGGTTTTAAAGGTTTTCTTTTAATTTTTTACACGTGTTAGATTACACTAAGTGATGACATTATTAAACCAACATAAGTTTATAGCAAACCAATATAAACTATAGTATACCAATGCAATATTATTGTATTGTTTATGACATTTTGTAATGCATTGATTACATTAATGTAATTTTACATAATTTTTAATAAAATTTTGAAATTATGTAAGTTCTACTGTAATGTTAGTGTAACATTACTAAAGTTATAGAAGTGTGTAATTTTTACTTATATTACTAAACGTAATGTAACTAAAAATTATTGTAAAATTATTATGTATGATTTCACATTCAAATATTTTAAATAATATAAACTAGCATAACTAGTTTTAGTAAGTTATAACACTATTATAAAACTTGATATTAAACCTGAAAAAGCTAAAAAAGTATTACTAATTTGATAGTGTATGAATAAAACATAAGGTTAAATAAATATTAAACTAAAAAAATACATGTACTAAATTATTTGAAATAAAGAAACATTTATATTATAATAATTTTTAAAATTTAAAAATATGAGCAATCAACATGGATTTGACATTAAAGATTGATGGATGGTTAAATGAAATGGGGACATGATGGTGTCAGTAAGTCAACAAGGGTATAAATTTACCCTTATACCCTTTTACTTAATATAAGAATTCTTTACATAAATAAAAAAAATAAAAAAATCTTACACCATTAGATGAGCATTTATGTGGACCCTAAAATAATAGGACGGAGTTAATGGGTTAACATATATAGGGTGGCTTAACATTGGAACCACACCCTATATATATATATATATATATATATATATATAGGGATAAGTTCTTTTGTAAACCAAGAACTTATATATATATATACTGGGAATGGTTCAAATATAAAACAAGAGAAATTATGTAAACCAATAAATCAAATCTCCACCTTTAATTTACGAGATCAATGACACATATTTGTTTGACTTTTTGTACACGTATTCCAATAAAAGTACAACTTTTTATTATTTTATTTAAAAAAATATGAGCCATTGATCTTCATAAATCAAAGGTGGAGATTTGGTTTATTGGTTTACATAATTTCTCTTGGTTATCATTTGAACTCATCCCTATATATATATATATATATATATATATATATATATATATATATATATATAGGAAAAAGTTCAAATGCGAACCCTCTTTTATTGCGAGAACCCGCGAAAACCCATCAAGATCAATGAATATTATTATTATTTTTGTGTAAATAACATTATTACACATATAGAAGATTATGAACTTTTATGTATATGTGTAAATTCACAAGTATAAAAAAGTTTACATTGGTGTAAGTTTTACAAAAAAAATATATATTTAAAGTTGTAAGTAACACTTACACCAATGTAAACTTTTTTACACTTACGAATTTACACACATGCATAAAATATCATATCGTGTATATGTGCAATGATGTTATTACAACAAAAATAATAATGAGTTTGATTGATCTTTACGGGTTTTCGCAAGTTCTCGCAATAATATAGGGTTCTCATTTGAACCTTACCCTATATACATATATATATATATATATAGGGGAGGGTTCCTGAGAAAACCAATAGTTATGTGAAAACCAAAGAAAACCACGGAAAGCAATAACATAATTCAAATTTTTTTTGTTATTTTAATTATTAAAATGCTATTTAAGTGTTTGGTACATATGTGTTGAGCATACATACGAGAATGAAGAAACTTACGTATACGTAACACTATGTCGAATGAAAAATAGTTACGTATACGTAACCTATGTGTGACGTATATATAAAACCATGCTACGGTTTTCAATTGATCCATACCTTTATTTATATATACTCACACATATCTATAGAGGGTAGTGATAAAAAATTTATAAATTATGTGACCGTTTTTATTGGTTTTCTCTAGTTTTCTTATAACTTTGTGGTTTACTTAGGATCCCTCCTCTATATATATATGTATATATATATGTATATATATATATAGGGATGAGTTCTTTTGTAAACCTTAAGAAATTATGTAAACCAACAAACTAAATCCTATCCACTCATTTAATTAAAATCAATGGCTGAGAATTTTTCAAATACAAAATAGAGAAATTGTACTTTTGTGAGTATTTTTTAAATGTAGGACAATAAAGGGTATAATGGACTTTTTACATAACCACTCTAGGGCCTATATTGATTTGACAATTACTGTAATCAATAAATATACATAATCATCTTCATCTCGGTTACTGATTCAAGTTTATTCAAAAATGAAATTTCTTCAACCTCACAAACACAAAGAAATTTTAGAGATTCATCTACATTTTTCAACCAAAAACGTTTACCCAAAGGATTTCGACAAATCGAAGATCCAAAAGGCTAAAGGCGATACCGAAGCTCAGCAAAATTGTTTCTTAAAAGGCGAGGTGGGACGACGGTGGCTAACCACCATCTACAACTGCGATGGTGGCAACGGCAGTTGCGATGGTGGTGGCGGCATCTCCGACGATAGTCCGGTGGTTTTTCGTTAGTGTTCAAGGTTAGATCTAGGTTTTTTTTGTTGTTTTATAACTTTTTAATGGTGTTCAAGTTTAGATCTCATTTTTTTTTTGTTGGTGATAATTTTTTAGATATGGGTTACATGTGTTGTGTTGTTGCCGTCAAGGTACATCTATAATTTTTTTAAATTGATATTCAAGTTTATATATATGTTCATGGTGATGATTTTTTAGATCTGGGTTGCATCTATAGAAGCGATGACAGCAACAGCGGCTGCAATTTGTGGCGACGACGACTCCGACGGTCTTGTGGTTTTCTGTTGTTGTTCAAGGTAATATTTGGGTTTTTGTTCATATTCAACGTTTAAATCTGAGTTTTTTTTATTGTTGATGTTTTTAATGAACGACTCAAATCTGTAAAGTTTCAACTGTATATATATTTTTTTATGTTGGTTAAATATATTTTCAAACATGTGTACACATGTAGTTGGTAATGTTTTTTAAGGAACTACTCAAGTATTCTTGTTAAAAATATTAGTTTAAAGTCTGTATATAAATTATTAAACATGTGTATGTGGGATACTTAATTCTATTTTTTTTATCAGATATATTTTTATTGGGTTTTTATATGTACACATGTGTAGAGTGAGTTACACATGTGTAGAGTGAGTTATACACATCTGTAAACTAAGGTTTACACGTGTAAACTATCAAATATAGTGAGTTTTACACATGTGTAAAATTAGTTTTGCACACGTGTAAACTGAGTTTTACACATGTGTTAACTAAGGTTTGCACATGTGTAAACTAAATATACACATACGTAACTTCTCATTTTCATATTCAGATTTATATTTTTATAATTTAAATAGTTACTGATTCATGTTACGTAATGGTTTTCATTTTCAGTACACGTTGAATAGTCCAGATCTAAGATGTGAACAAGGCGTAATCAACAAAGGAGGATGCGGATTTTTTTCTGATTTTGTAAATATTTTTTTGGATCTTATATATAGATTATTTTCTTATTTATGTAGATTCTTCTACACATGTTTAATCAATTATTAAACTTATGATTTTTTATTTGTATTCATGTTAAAGTACTCAGAACTATATTTTACACATGTGTTAAAATATTAAAAAACATGTGTTAAAATATTCGGAAGAGTGAATTGCCGTTTTCCTCCCTATGGTTTGGTGATATTTGTCATTTTCATCCAAAATGGTTTTTTCTTACATTTGGCTCCTCAAGGTTTGAAAAAGTTGCTATTTTCATCCAAAAACATGAATTCCATGGTAAATTTTTTTATTAACAACACGTAAACATAAATTAGGATTTCGTTTTTATACAAAAATTTACGTAAGTACCATTTTAATGATGAATATTTAACATTTTAAAACAATGTAACTAAGATTTTTGGATGAAAATGACAACGTTTCCCAAACCTTGAGGAGCCAAATGCAAAAAAAAACATTTTTGGATGAAAATGGCAAATGTGATCATCACACACAGGGAGGAAAATGGCATTTCACTCTATTCGGAATTATCTTAGAACTATTTTTTATACATGTGTCCAAGTGTTTATTGAATTATTTACACATATGTTAAAGTATTCAGAACTATATTTTACACATGTGTTAAGATACTGATAAAAATCAAATCACTAACACAGGTTATTGTGTTCATATAATATTAAAAAATAATACAAAAACATTAAATCACTAATATATAGGTTACTGTGTTAATAAAATATTAAATATAAGACACATGAAGAGGAGGGAAAAACGGAAAAGGACTAAAATGCCCTTAACATTAGATTTCTTTTTTTAATGAAACATGACACATGTCAAATTATGAGTGATGGAAATGGTTTATTCGTTTACACAATTTCTAGTGGTTTACGATTGAACTTTCCCCTATAATATATATATATATATATATATAGGGTAAGGAACGGTTGTTAACCCAACTTTATTGCGATAACCCGTTAACACTGATGTAACAAGCACTTACACCATGATTATGTAGTGTAACTAACTTTACACCACGTTACACTACTGATTTAACAATTTTCCCTACATTTTTTAAAAAGTTTCACCCTTTTTTTAAAACCATATTAACTTTTTTGTATGATTTTATTTTTTTATACAAATTACACCATTAAATAGATCATTTTAATATCTTTAATTCAAGTATAATTTTGCTATATTTTTTTTTTAAAAAAAATTTAACGTTAATTGTTGACCACTATTTTATCACTGTAACTCTAACTTACAGTGATGACGTGGCCTGCTGTGGACCACTAATTTGGTTAATGGGTTATCGTAATAAACATGGGTTAACATTCACTCTCTATCCTATATATATATATATATATATAGGGTAAGGTTCAAATGAGAACCCTATATTATTGCGAGAACTTGCGAAAACCCGTCTAGATCAATCAAAATTATTATTATTTTTGTTGTAATAATATCATTGCACATATACAAGATTATAATATTTTATGCATATGTGTAAGTGTTCCTTACAACTTTAAATATATATGTTTTTTTGCAAAACTTACACCAATTTAATTTTTTTTATACTTGTGAATTTACACATATACATAAAAGATCAAAATCTTCTATATGTGTAATAATATTATTTACATAAAAATAATAATAATATTCATTGATCTTGATAGGTTTTCGCGGGTTCTCGCAATAAAAAAGGGTTCTCATTTGAACTTTTTCTTATATATATATATATATATATATATATATATATATATATATATATATATATTGAAGGTTTCCTGAGAAAACCAATAGTTATATGAAAACCAAAAAAAACTATGGAAAACAATAACATAATTCAAATTTTTTTTGTTATTTTAATTATTAAAATGTTATTTAAGTGTTTGGTACATATATGTTGAGCATACATACGAGAATGAAGAAACTTACGTATACGTAACACTATGTCGAATGAAAAATGGTTACGTATACGTAACTATGTGTGACGTATATGTAAAACCATGCTACGGTTTTTATTTGATCCATACCTTTATTTATATATACTCACACATATATATAAAGGGTATTGATAAAAAATTTATAAATTATGTGACCGTTTTCATTAGTTTTCTCATAACTTTGTGGTTTTCTTATGATCACTCCTATATATATATATATATATATATATATATATATATATATATATATATATATATATGGGAAAAGTGAATATAGGGTTGTTAGGCATCTAATATTCGATGCGAAACCCCCCAAAACTATGTAGTTTTGATTAAAAACTATTAAGTAATTATGTTAACTAGGTTATAGACCCGTGTATTACACGGGTTGAATAAAGAAAAACAACATAATTCATTAATATGTGAATGTTTCTTATAACTGGAATTACATAGTACGTGGAATATCAAAAAATGAAAAGTTACAATTATAACTTACGGATCACTAATACTCCTTTGTATACACACATACCAATTTAAAATGAAAAGAAATTACCAAACAGGTCTCCCTACGTTGGCCTTTTGACTCTCCCATCACACACGTTAGACCTATAATAATCTGCAATAAAATCAAAGTTCACTTGTCACACACAAACGAAATTTAGATGGTGGAAGAAAAAAAAACCTAATTAGGAAAGTCTGTTTACCCTAGCTCAAAGAGCTTTATGTGGGAATCTGCACAATTAGCAAGAATAATCCTCATGCAAATTTATTTCAATCAAAAACAAAACAACTTAGCATCTAAATATGTATATAATATGTATGTTTGCTCTTGCAGTACAACTTATACATGTTATTTTATACTTGAATGACAATCAACAAAAGTAGAAGTGACACTTTTGGCCCATTGTTATTTAGGGGTCGATTCGGTTATTTTATCTTCAAATGGGTCAAATGACAAATTGTTTAATAGCTTTAAAAAACGGGTTAAAGGAGTTGTAAATCCACCAAATATGTGATGTTGTTGTAGCATTTGACATATTAATTATGTATAAAGAAGGGATTTCGGGTCAACCCAACCCAACCATTTGGACTCATGCAAAAAGCACCCATTTTGAAACATTACCTAAGTCTCAAGACTGCCTAGTTTTCGAGTTAACTTTTGCATCATTGAACTTGCAACATCACTATCAAAAGGGTAAGTGGATAACCAGTCACAAACCAAATTCAAATACAAAACCCAAAAGATAATCTGCTCTGTTAAATAAACAACGAATAACAAAAATAAACTTTATAGGATCCGAACGTCTTTAACAAAATTACTTTAACTCTTTCATATATTCTACTTTCCTATCTGAAATTGATGTCAGCCTTAAAAGCATGTAGCACAATAATGTGCTCTTAAAAACTTAGAGTTTCAAGAAACAATTAGGGACTAAGTAATTAGACTTAGATTCACAGTCCAATGAAGACCTCTCAAGGACGACGGGATCATTATAGTGATGATTTTTTAATTTTTAAGCAGTTAAGGTTTATCTAGAAATGCATTAAAGAATATGTACCAGGTCTGCATCATGAACCACAATATGTTCATTATCTTCAATCTCTCCACCATGGAACCATGTTTCCTGTATTCTTTTTGTGAACATGCCAATCAAAAAACCTTGGCGATAAAACTAAATATGCCTAAATTATAATAGTTATAAAAAATAACAAAAAGATTATATAACCACAAATCAAATCATCAATAATGAAAATCAATCAAGAACTCATACTTAATATAAAAAAAGGGAAATGGTAATTCAACAATCAACACCATTGACTTTTGAGGTGAAAGTGATTCTTCTCAAGATTCAAAATTCAAAATCTTTTCCAATGTGTTGTGTCTTTTATGAACTTCGATGTAAATATACATTAATACTATAAAACAGGAAAAACACAAATAAACGCATTAGATTTTACTCAGTCACAAAATAACCCGTTATGTAAAATCTATCAAACAAAAAAACATAGCACATATAGCTTTGAACATACTGTTCGAGGTCAAATGGTAGGTTTTTAGTCCCCTTTGGAAGCAGGCAACAACGTCTAACAAAAAGCAATATGAATTTAGAATCCACAATCACAAAATCAAGAAATAAACCACTATGTAAATTTAATCCAAACACATACAAATTTAAGAATCATGAAAGTAAAATACCATGAAAAATTATTATTTTCGCCTCTCTTAATCGTCTCTTCATTTGATGAAAAGTAAGCAGTCGTCATTTCCATTTTGACCACTGTAAAAAATGGGCATTTCTAATGTATAACAAAGGGCAAGAGAAACAAACTACTTTCTTCTTTGCGTTGAATCTCTGACAAAATGCATCCAGCTGGAAAAAGAAGAAATATTTTTGAAACATTACTTGTGCTATTACCTTTTTTTATACAAATCAATCAGCAACCTCTTATAAAAATAAAGACACCTACTCATGGGCACTTTTCAAGATGAGCAACTGGAGAACTCGTTTCATTATTAGTGGCGATGATGGAACAGTCTCTAAGAACCCGTAAGGATTGCTCTTAATAAACATATAAAAAACAATATTAAGCTCTTTATTAGAGAAAGTAAGTATTCGGCCACTTTCACATGGTATGAAACAATGATGTTCAATTGTTCATTTCCATGTCCTTCATTGATGAATCTAACAGCACTACAAGATTCACAGTGTGCACAAACCCTTCAAACTCCTAAAACCTTCAAGACCTTAAAATGGTAGTTAACAAAGAAAAGTCAGGGTGAACATATTAAGAAGATGAATATAAAAAAACTGAATATTTTTTCTAATTTAATCATTCCATGATATCTCTATGGAAGTCTTTATCTTCTGTAATCCCATAAAGGATCATTTTATAAATCCAAATCAAACTTGAGAGTATATCTGAGACTTCAATTTCAAGACATCGATCAAACTGGTAGCATAGTATATAGTCAATATAAATTAGGTAATCGACTAAAAACATACATACTGTGAAGAACCTTTACTCAAATTGAAAGAATCAAAGAAAGAAATCGTAATGGGAAACCTAAACAAAAATCAAAATATCAAATTGGTATTTAACGTATGAGATCAAGATTTTGAAAACATAGTCAAGAGAAAATAGAAATTCGTTTAACAACATACCTATTCGGAGGAAGCTTTACCAAAATTGAAGGAATCAACTATGGATAAGCTTTAATCAAGATTCAGTCATGAGTTAACAGCCTTCCTATATCGCAGATCAGACTTAATCATACTCAGATTCGGTGGTTAGCATTGGATCCGATTATCTTGTTATGAGATGAAAGCGTGATTTTTTTTAGACAAATCTAGGGTTTGGGTGCTGAATATGAGGATTTTAATTCGGGTTATTTGACCCACCCAAGAGAGAAAGTGAGATGAGCAGGAAACTTAATATTAAAGTGAATGTGAAAATGCCATGTGTCAATAGATGTAAAGAATTATTACTATAGATATGTTGTTTCCAATCCAAATCCATTATTATCGCTACCTTTTGTTTCTTCATCCTTATAATGCATGTACATATTCTTATGTTTCTTCCTTCGTGCATCCCTCTTCATCATCTCATCGCTACCCAATTTTATTAATCGCATCCCTGCTTTTTCCATCATTGCTGAAGCAATTCACGAATGCCCTTATTCAATTGATCTCTTGGTTCAAGCATTCATTCAGGAATCTCATCATTGCTACTGTTTGTCGAATTTCTCCCGTGGCATCTTCAACTTCATTGTTCCCATTTAAATAGCACTTGTATTCTTTTGGATGATACACCATAGAATCACACCCTTGCAAATTACACTAGTGGGTTCTATTTATACTATTATTACATCATAAACATATTTTGAACTTTTTTTGGTCTTGATTTTGACTTTTTCATGTTGACTTTGTCTTCTATTCTTTTTCTTCTTTTAATCAACTTTGTCTCTAAACTTGTACAATGCAATTTTCAGTCGGCTATGATTATCATTTGGGAAGCTTCAGTTTATCGTCTAGTTGAGCCCAACAATAATCCCCCTAAACTAATGCTTGCCAAACTTTAAACTTGAAGATCTTCTCTATCACATGTCTTCTTGATTATTGATGTTCTAACATAATTTACTATAGCTCTCCTCCCCGGATTAAGCTTCTCCTAATATATTCTGACAATGGTTAGAATCTCTTGAGAATACATTTTTGGTATTGCATATGGGTTGTATCACTTTTGGATTACATTTCATATCATAACGCTAAGGATTAGAATGTATTAGGCTTATGGTGAGACTTTGAACTTCAATAAACTGCAGCAGAAACATTAATCAATCTTGAACACACTGCCACTCTTTTAAATCTCTAAAATAACTTGATAATCTGACATTTGTTAGATAACTTGAATTCCTTTTGGTTAAAGTTTGTCTATCTATTTCGCTCAATATTCAGACATAGGTTCAAAAGATTATCTTTGACTGTAGTATCATGAACTTCAAAAAGAGTATCTAACTAGATGAATAAGTGATTATGCGACCAAAATTGATTTTTTTTAAGAATGCTCAACATGGATGTGCATGTTGGTTGCATTCATCCACATTCATGATATTTTTCTTTTTTTTTTTTTTTTTTGTCGTCGTCTGTTCATCCGCATTTGTTCTTCTGTTCATCTGCATTTCTTTTAGAATGCATCCGCATTTGTTACATTGCATCCGCATTTGTGTAACAGTGCATTCGTATTTGTTTAACAATGCATCCGCATTTGTTTGTCTGTTCATCTACATTTTCTACTATATGAGTCATCCGCATTTGTTGAATGACTCACATATACATCCGTATTTGTGTTTGCCTACTTATCATCCGCATTAGTTGAGTTGCCATTCACATTTGCGTGCATATTGCATTTGCATTTGGTAGAATGAGTAGCCGCATTGGTATCCCATAGTTCATCCGCATTTGTTGTTTTTCTTTCATCTTGAGCAAGTCATCTGCATATGTATGATGAAACATGCATTAGTCGCATTTGACTTCCGCATTTCATGTAACACAATGTGCATTTGTCACATTCATCATACATCCGCATTAGTATACATGACATCCATATTAGATCATGTTCCATCCGCATTTGTTAAAACACTTAAAACAATTGAACAAATACGAAATACGAATACCAGAATACTGATGTTCGATCAGATTCCATCCAACTCATACAAATCATCGAATATCTTGATGAGATACATGAATCATTTAAGATTATGACCCATTAATTCGATTTTAACACTGAATTGAACGTTAATAGACCTAATTGTGGATCTTCATCGATGAACTGGATCGATGATGAACGGTACCCTCAAATTCATTAATTTCTTCATTTTTGGCATCAATCTGTTCATGTGCTTTGAATTTTGAGTAGATAATCAGTTAATCGATTTATCATACTCAAAAAATGCCAACTTAGAATAGATTTGACGATTTCCTCTTTATTTTGCTGATGAACAAATGAGTTTTCTTCATTTTTTTGAATTTGATCTCGTTCAATTGCATCGAATTTTGAAGTGATAATCAATAGAGTGATTAATCATCTTCAAATCGCACCATATTGACAAGATCTTATAATTTTCTTCCGATTAATGATAAACAGATGGTTTATGAATCTTGACTTGTTCTTCATTTTTCTTCTTTTCTTCTTTTGTTCTTGGCATCATAAAATTGAAATTAGATCTGAAAGAACGATGAATCCAGCAATCAACAGCTCTAATACCATTTTGCTAAATCAATATTTCAGGTTCATTGAGATTGTATCTTAGGATTCATCATGTTCTAGATCTAGAAATCAAAATTAAGATATGTGTATGTATATGAATCAAAGAACTAATAGATAGATGATGATAATTGATATATATTTATTAATAAATGATGAAATTTCAATAAAATTTATACAAAGGAAATGAAGATCAATCCCCTTCCAAAAAAGGATTTCTTCTTGGGTGGTAATTCTCACTATTGAAACACACCCTTACAAATTGCACTAGTGAGTTCTATTTATACTATTATTACATTATAAAACTAATTTTAAATTTTTTTTTGGTTTTGATTTTAACTTTGTCATGTTGACCACTTGACCTTGTCTTCTATTCTTTTTCTTTTTTTAATTAATTTAATCTCTAAACTTGTACAATAAGAACTTCAGTTAGTTATGATTGTCATTTGGAAAACTTCAATTTATTGTCTTGTTGAACCCAACATGTTTTTTATAAACCAAAATAATTAAAATTCATAGTTATAAGAAAATTTTTAAAAATTACATTTTCTTAAAACGGTTTAAAAGAAGATATCACTGTTTTATTATTTGTATTCCTTACTTATACATAATTCACTTATATCAAAATATCGTTTTATAATTAATAAATTTTCTTTACTATTATTTAATATTTTATGAGTAAACTGCTATTTTCGTCCCTGACGTTTTGTTGAGTTTGCCATTTCAATCCAAAAATCTTTTTTTTTTTTTTGTCATTTCAGTCACTGTAGTTTACCAAATGTTGCCATTTTCATCCACTCCACTAACACCGTTAAAAATTCGTTAAAACTCCATTAAATATGAGGGTATTTTAGTATTTTTGAACACCCTAATTATCCAATTAAAACAAATTAATCAATTAATATTCAATTAAAACTAAAAAAACACATGAAACGACTAGTGAGACCAGATGCTTCGATTTAAAAGATTCGATTAACTCTAACCCATGTTGTTCGATTGAGATCTGCCATGGATTTCAATTAATCTTCGCGTTTTATTCGAACTATACCGTTATTTGATTGAGGTTTGTTGTATGATTAATGTATGTTGTTGACATGCTTTATTTGATTGAGGTATTTGATTGATGTATTTGAACGTAATAATAGTAGACCTCAATAAAATAAAACATGACAACAGTATACCTCAATCGAACAATAATGCACGTTCAAACAAAACGTGAAGATTAATTGAAATCTCACAGCAGACAATAATCGAACGACATATGTTAGAATTAATTAAAGCGACCAATCTCACGAGTCGCTTCATGTGTTTGTTAGTTTTAATTGAATATTAATTGATTAATTTGTTTTAATTGGATAATTAAGATGTTGAAAAAGACTAAAATATCCTTATATTTATGAGGTTTTAACAGAGTTTTAATAGAGTTTTAACGGTGTTAGTGAAGTGGATGAAAATGATAATATTTAGTAAACTACAATGACTGAAATGACAATATTTAGTAAACCACAGTGACTGAAATGGCAAAAAAAAAAAATTGGATTCAAATGAGAAATTCGACAAAGCGTCAGGGACGAAAATAACATTTTACTCGTATTTTATTTATTCAAAAACATGTAGTACACAAAATACTAACCTAGTACTATATATTTTAGGATGAATTTACACTTTTAAAAAAATATATGAACACTCATATGACTAAAATATGTATCATAAATTACTAAATTAATCAACAAATGAGATTTGAAAAAAAAAGGTACTAAAATCCGGTCCGACCACCCATCGGTTAACCGGTCCGACAAGTAACCAGCCGATTTAACTAAAAGCAGATACACACAACCAGATCGGTTCTATCATCGGTTCCTAGTCCAACCGGCCAGTCCGGTTCGATCCGATCCTGAAAACACTGCAGTTAAGTCATCTTTTTCATGTTCCTATGATAATAATATTTGCAGAGGGGGCACTATGGTGCCATCAAACCATGCTGAGGTTTGGGTGCTTCTTATGGAGGCAATTTGTGGGGAGGGAGAAAAGTTTCTTGAAAATAACTGATGTAAATAAGTGAAATTTTAAGAACAAATGAAAGTTCAGAAAAAGTTATATGTGTTAAAATTTCATTTAATAAATATGTTATGACTTAAAAATAATAATAGTAAATATATGAGGTGAACGCTACGACACGATCCATTTTAACCCGATCTTTTTTTGACCTGTTTTTGAAGCTCCATGACTTGACTCGAAGCCGTTTTGAAGCATCACACAACCCAATCCTATCCGCCCGTATAAGGGTTCACAATATATGGTCCAATACATAAAACGATTACATGTATCATTTATTCGATACGAGTATAATCCTATTAAGTGAATGTGGGCATAAATGTATATGTTTCCTAAAACCAAAAGATGCTGCACATGCAAGATCAAGTAATAACAACAGATATTCCATGAAGAAATCATCATCATTTTCATAATTTCATCTTCTAGCACCATATGCAACTCAAGAAACATTCACATAGTTTATAACACCTTAAGAAATTGCTTAAAATAATAGTAACATTAGCATCTTTATGCAGTTACCTGCCCACTGGCTGCATCACTCTCCTGCACCTGCACCTTACCATCACCCATTTTCGCCACAACCTCACCACCCGACTCATTCTCAGCCTCATTTTCATTCTCTGCATCGATCTTATCACCAAACAACTTCGATGGTAACAATGAAGAAACAGCAGCTCTAGCACTAGCTTTTGCTTTCTCTGCTTCTTCGGCTTCTTTGGCAGCAGCCTCCGATTTCTCTCTCTCAACATCCGCCATCAACTTCACCAAATCATCTTCTCTCTGCTCGTTCCTCAACTCCTCCCTTACAAACTCCTGCAATTCATCTGAAAAATCCAAAGGATCCTCCCTCAACATTTTACCAATAATCTCAAGAACTTCATCATGTTTCTTGATATCAAATAAAGCTTTCATTATAAACTTATAGCTATCATCATCCATTCTCAGCTTCGGCACCATCATATCAAAAAACAATTTTGCTTCATCAACCTTCCCAACTTCTACTAACCCTTTCATTAACCTGTTATAAACCCCCAAATTTGGCCTCAATTTGGACTCAATCATTGTCTTGTAATACGCAGCTGCATCATCAGGACGATTTGCTTTGAAACAAGTATCCATTAACACAACAAAAGTGTATTCATCTGGACTCACCCCTTTCTCACTCATACCCTTATAAAGTTCTTCCGCTTTAGCCAACATCCCATTGTCACACAACTGCTGGATCAGATTATTATACGAAAGCGTGTCAGGGTGACACCGTTTCTCCCCCATGCTATTGAACACATTAATCGCATCATCGAACCTCTGCTGAGCGCAGTACCCATCCACCATCACATTATAGCTGCCCACATTGACTGTCAACAGTTTGGGTATGTTATGCTCCTCAAGCATTTTATCGAACAGCTTCAGTGCATCATCAAACTTCCCATGTTTAAACAGCGCATCCAACATCGAATTATAAGCCATCGCACTCATTCTAACCTTTGAATCCATACCCAAAGCTTCTTCATAACATTCCATAGCTTCTTTCTCCATTCCCTTCAAGAAATACCCTTTCATAACACTGCCAAAAACAACCCCATTCTGCACAAATCCACCTAATTTCCCCTTCAGCTCATCGTAAAGATCAAAGATTCCATCATGATTCGCGTTCTTCGCGTGTCCAGACATCAAATACCCGTAAACAATCGGATCAGCTTCGAACCCTTTTGACAGCATCTCATCTTTGATTTCCAAAGCCCTCTCCAACTTATTATTATCAACAAGGCCTTTGACTACAATCCGATAAGTCGTGGTGTTGGGATCGAAAGGGGCATTCTCAATCAACTGCTTGTAATGTTCCAAAGCGGTATCGATCTTACCGCAATCCATATACGTGTTGATAACAAGGTTATACGTGACGATATTCGCCGCGATAGCCGCTTGTGTTATGAACCGATGGAGGTTAAGAAGCTCAGCGTATTTAGACTGTCGAAGACATGCCGCCATGACAGCATTGCAGGTGAAAATGGTGGGTTTACAGTTGGAATAAACAGAGTGACGAGTTAACAAAACAGCTTCTTGCAAATCATTTTCTCGAATCAATTTAAGGATTCGATTGTGGAGGTTGAGGCGATTGCCGGTGAGAACAGATACATGTTCGGGGATTTTGGGGGCGTTAGGGTTTGAATTAGGGTTTGGATTAGGGCGAGGTGGAGATTGGGTGTTCGATCGGAGGGCGTTGAGTGGTGGTTCGATGCGGAGGCGACGTTTCCGGCGACGGCGTTCGGCGGCGGCGTCTTCTGGGGTGGCGAATGACAGATGGCGGAGGGATAAGACCGCCGGCCGGAGTGGTTGGTGGTGGCGATGGGTTGTTAGGAGCAATCTGAGGTGAGTGAAGAAGAGGGGTTTTGAAAGAGCCATTTGATTCAAAGGGATTTGAGAGAAACTGATTTAGGGTTCTTGACTAGGGTTTTAGCAGGGGCGATGAAGGAGACGGGGATCGATTGTATGTGTCGGTCGTACGTACTTGTACATTGTGCATTTGTAATTGTACATTATACTTGTATTTTCCGCCCCTGTCACTAACCACCGGTATTTAACATTTTATATTTCGTTAAAAAAACTAGGGATGTTCATGGACAAGTTTTTATGGTTTTTAGACGGTTACCAAACTACTAAGTAACTGTTTTTTTATCATTAAATGCAAAAACCGAACAATTGAAAAGTAAAAAATAAAGCCAAAGTGAACCATTATTCCGGTTTGGTTTCATGGTTTAAGTTATTTAGTCCACTTAGGCTGAGTCCATGAGTTGTCAAAGGTAGACCGAAAACCTACCAAAATGTAGTCACAAACCTATCCAAAAACATGCCAAACTGCAACCATAAAACTATCGAAAAACCTATATTAAACTTGGCTAAAACAGCCTAAAATCCTACCAAAAAAACAACCTAACAAGCCATGAAAACTCCATACAAGTTGTCCAAACTTCAAAATAAATAGCTAACAAGTTGCTAAAAAAAAGTTAAATACAAACTATTCAAATTCTGAAATAAGCTTAAAACAATTCTATTATATCAAACATTCAAAAATAGGTTGTCCAAAACAGTACATCACATCAAAGAAGTCTAAATAAGCTTTAAAGAAGTTGTTCACTACTACTCTTCTTGTTGTCCAAGCTAATTGAAATGAACTCGGTATAAAAACAAAAAAAACAAAAAAAAAAAGAAGTAAATATTTTTCTTTGAAAAACTAATATAATAACATGAGAAGCAAAGTACTTGTCATTCCATATGGTCGGTGCAAATATTAAGTTTGCTTGCAAATCTTGAATATAAGTCATATTTTGTTATAGCACATATTAGAGAAAACATTATAATAATTAAAATCTAATAAAACATATCATTTTCAACTTCTTCAAGCTCTTAAACATCTTTCAACATATCTTTGTAATCAACACTAGTTTCCTTTTTAAACTTCGCCTTAATCCAATTCTATGTATATATGAGCGCTTGTATAGTTTTAGGAAAAAACACTACTTTTGAATGGATCCAAAATCCTACCTCTCGTGCAAACGCAGACTCTAAGCTACCTTACAATTTTTTGTTCAAATATTGTATTTTTCCATTTGCTTGTAGAAAGCAAAAGACGCATGCATTTGTTTGTTTTCTTCCTTCAAGTACGTATCTAGCTCACTTAATTCATCTGTTGACCTATTTTCTAAGTGTGACTTCTACTTTCGCATATGTGTTTCTTGTATGCTATGACTATCACCAATTTCATCCAAATAAGGACTCTTATTTGAGAAATGCTTTTTAGTATCCTTAGTTATTTATGCACAATAAAAGTCATAAAAATTGATCAAAGTATCTTTTACTTTCTTCTTCAACTTGATTGCATTATTATTTGTAGGCTACATAGCATTCAAACTCCAATCAACATTTTTAACTTGTAGTGAGGATCAAGTACAAAAACATACAATTAAGGGTTTATCTTCTCCACATCACCTTAATATTAGGATGACACATGTAATCCTTAAGTGACACATGTCCGATGACTAAGCATTCTATATCGACATGTGTCGGCACATGGCAGAATTTTATTGGCTATCAAGGGTCTCGGGCGTTAACGTTTGATCGCCGACTGCGGACAATTCTATTTTCAGTCCCTGATGGTGGGGTCGAACATGCTATTTTTTGAATCTCCTTTCATTTTTAAGGCACTTATACCCATATATTAACCCCAAAAAGAACATACTTGCATCAATATAATTAAACATCATTACAACTACTATAAAAGTTGTTGGATGTTTTTGATTCCTAAAATTAAAGATGCTAGCTATAAACTAATCTAAACTAGTAGAAATTACACTTGATATGAATGATAATATGATTTATGAACTAGATATGAATTAGGGTTTCAATTAGGATTTGGGTTTGACAAATAGTGTAAATAAAATACTATAATTTAATCTATATAACTTGATTAAATATAATTCATTGATTAATTAGGTAATTGAATTAAAAATAATAATTACCCTATATACTTAAAACCAAAGTGAAATGAACATACTTGCATCAATATAATTAAACATCATTACAACTACTATAAAAGTTGTTGGATGTTTTTGATTCCTAAAATTAAAGATGCTAGCTATAAACTAATCTAAACTAGTAGAAATTACACTTGATATGAATGATAATATGATTTATGAACTAGATATGAATTAGGGTTTCAATTAGGATTTGGGTTTGACAAATAGTGTAAATAAAATACTATAATTTAATCTATATAACTCGATTAAATATAATTCATTGATTAATTAGGTAATTGAATTAAAAATAATAATTACCCTATATACTTAAAACCAAAGTGAAATGAACAGTGTTTAAGATTGATGGCTGCATCTGATTGGTCTATTCGGGCGGTGTCATACGCGTAGCTTTTCAGTGTACCATCCCACCTTCCTTTTTTATTCTTCTTTTCCAATCCACACACACTCACTCATGCTTTCAGTTGCAAATTTTAGAGAGAGAAAGAGCAGTATTGTACATGTTTTGTTGCTGTTGGTACAACCATGGTTTGCTTTTCTGTCCCTTTATATATCACTTTATATCACGGTGTGTGTGTGTGGGTGCGGATGGTGATGGCCTTATTGATGGGAGGAGGTAACGGTGGCGATCCGGTTGTGGTTGCCGGCGAGCGCGATGCCATGTGCTTTTTTTTGTTCTTGGTTGGGGTTAGTGGCTACGGTGACGTGTCCGGTTGTTGCCGTCGATTCACCTGTTGTGTGACGTCTATTTGGTTCCCTTTTAAGAGGGCCGCCTAAGACGCCGCCGGTGGTATATATAGGCCACCTTAGGTGGCATCTGTGTTGCGGCCACGACTTCCGGTTATCCGACAACTGTTTTTAGTGCCACCACCACTTACCTCCGCCTTAGAACCACCGCCGATGACCTGTACCAGTCATTTCAGTGATGATGAGCGTTCCTATGTTTTCATCTTTTGCTCAATGATGATGTGAAGGCCACATCTGAGAGTCATTTTGGTACTAGATCTGGTGTTCGTGGGTTGTTTCTTTAGGATAGCAATACTCATGCAGTTTGTGTTGAGTTCTATGGTCCTCTGGTTGCTCTCTTCTCAATGATTTTGAGTTTTTGGTTTGTATGCGCAGATGTGGTGTTCATGGGTTTAAACCCTAATTTTTTCCTTAAGTAAACAAGTTTTTTCCTTCCCCTTATGCTTGATGATGATGTGCTGGCCACATCTGAGAGTTTTTTTTGTTGCTAAATAGTTGTTTGAGTTCTGTGGTCCTCTTGTTGCTCCTTGCTCAATGATGTTGAGTATTTGGTTTTTATGTGCAGATGTGATGTTCATGGGTTTAAACCCTAATTTTATTTTGAAATGAATAGGATTTTTTCTTCCCTTTGTGCTCGATGATGATGTGATGGCCACATCTGAGAGTTTTTTTTATTGTTAAATCATGTTTTCATGGGTTTTCATTTTGGAATAGTAACAGTCAACAGTCTATGTATTGGGTTTTTTACTTTTTTTATGTTGTTTTGGCTGGATGATGTTCAATATTTGATTTTCAGATTTGCTCTTGGATTATACTGTTTGAGGTGTTTCTGATGTATTTTGATGATGATGATGATGATGATGACTTGATGATGATGCTGATGAGTTGATTGTGATCGTTACATCCGTGGTTTGATTCTGGTTTGTTGTTGGTGATAGCTTCAGGTGCTAATATTTTGTTCATCTAAAACCTTGTAAAACTTGTGCAGCATTGTTTATTTTGTTCTATAGGTGTTATGTATGTAAAAGTAACCATTGTTTGGCATTGAACCGGCTTGCAGCCACAACAACTCACTTTTTCTGAGCCTTTTTGCGTTACCAATACCATCACAAAAACGATACATGCGTTGTACAGTTTTTGATCGACACTTGCGCAACGCGCGAGGTTGATTACCACTAGTAGTAGATTAAAAATAATATTAAAACATTTAATTTATAACATTTGAATGAATATTAATGTGTGAAAAATAACATAATTAGTTTAATAATTAATTATTTAATGACTTAGTCAAAATAATTAATTTCTTAAATAATTTATAAAATATTAATTTGAAATAATTTAGGTTTGATTTAAAATAATTTTTATTAAATTTAAAACTTATAAATAGATTTTATAATATTTTACAACATTTATAATCTTTAAAAATAATACAAAATGATATTTAATGTTTTAGAATTTTTCAAAAATTACATAATGATTTTTTGAATAAATTTAATTACCAAAAATATTTTATATAAATATAATATTATAATAATAATTTCAAAGTTGAAATTAAAAAAAGAGTTTAAAAAGTGTTTGGGGTTCCCCGATGTTAAATTGGAACCTAATGTGTGTGACACTAGAGTGTTCTCTGGTGGGCTGTAAGCCCATAATCTGATATAAGATTGACTTTATATTAATAAAAACATTAATTACATATTTTTCTCAAATCACATAAACCCTAACTTTAACTTGATCCCAATTGAATTCCAATTCGTTGCTGTTAATTGACATAAAAATAGGGCTTTCATTCTCCATGTATAAACGTGTATGAATGTGTAACCAACTACCTAAATTGTTATGATTTTGATATAAACAAGATTAAGAACAACCACGACTAAGTTGAGAGTGATTTGAGATGATGATGATGATGATGATAATAACCAAATTCATGGTATGTGAAGCTTCCTAGTGAGTTATAGGCCGAATACCCTCAATCAATTTCAACTTAAATTGCCCAGAAGGTATCGAATGACAAGTTGCATGTTGGCGAAGAAGAATGAAGTTTTAATTTGATATGAATGTGTGTTTTGAGGGAAACTGAGTTCATAGATTGGTGAAAAAGGATCAAATAGATTGTTTACCCTCGATGAAATAGTCTCGGTTACAACTGTTTCGAATCAAACGAGTATTGATCTTGCTTCAGGAGTTTTGACTCGAATTCACGAATGATTAGAAAGTTATAGGCTCAATTGAATCAATAGTTATGACTATAATGATCATAGTTATGTTTTAGGTTAATTTATTTGGTCAATTTTACAAGATTAAGGTCAAAACCTATTTAAGTTTGAATGGGGTGTTTTGTTTCAAGATGGAACAAGATGAAACACTCAAATGACACAAGTTGGTGAGATTATGGGTTTGAGAAATGCACACAGAGGTTAAAGGATGGTTTGATTTGATAAATCCGATTAAATTTGGGCGTGTGATTCTGCCGAAGTTTGGTCGGAATCCTTGGCCGGAAACAGAAGGGGCAGTGGGGGAATGGGTTCGCTTTTAAACATTTACATTCTCGTCATGTAGATTGAAAGTTTATGATTTTATATTAAAACTTTGAAATTAAGTTTTGTGATTACACTTTTAACCCAACCTTATAAAACTCTAAATTTTATTAGTTACCAAATTACTAACTTATAAAACTTTATAAACATTATATATTTTGTATAACTTTGTAATTTTGTTATTTATTTGAATTGGATAATTAAAATCTATAGATATTAATAATTTTTTTATAAAATTTATGAAAATCTATTTTAAGATTATAAAATTATATTGAAATAAATAAATAATATGTTATTATATATGGAACACTAAAATAAATAAAATGACATAAAAATGAATTTAATTTATAAAATTAACTCAAACGGGTTCGGGTTTACATTTTAACATGAATCAAATGTTACATTTGCAACAACAGACCCTTGGGTTAACTTGTCATTAAAGAAGAAATATTGCACTTTTCTAAAGGAAGCCACTACTGGTGAAAGTGAAAAAGACTGAGACTCTGTTTGAATTCTAGTGTAGGATCTTTTTGTTCATACCACCATTACCTTGACAGTTAACTCAATTGTGTATCTGTTATGTGATACTTTACGTCAAAATTCATGATATATTGTTTAAAGACACAAGAATATGTCAAAGTGTATATAGTTTTAATCAAAGATCCACATTAATAATCCAAATATTATTTTCAAACTTAATATGCAAAGAAGTGTTTGTTGATGACTCTATCCGATCAGTTTGCACACATAAAAATGTGACCCATCAGGAAGAAGTAATGCAATTTATGATTTGAAATTGCTATAGCTTTGCAACACGCGAAATGCTAATGAATTGCAAATAAACACGCAAAAGAAACCGTGGAGCAACGCGCGGGTGAATTTTGTAGTTTGTATTACATTAAGATAATAACCTTATTGCATATCTAATACAATAACACTCGTGCGCGCATTTAAACATATCAAATACACGTGACAAAATACATATAAAACTCAAACGCTTTGATTAAAATTAAAACAAACTAGAAGTAAAACAGTAAAACACAAACAAACATATCGTAATCTTACTCATTTATTACACACTTAGCTATTATTTTGATTATACTCTTATCAAGCTTCTAATTGATTTTGAGTGATCCAATGAAGCTCTTTCCTTCAGCGATATTATTTTTGGTGAGGAAATCAAGAAAATCATAAAAACTACTTTCCTTATAGTTTTTAGGATTTTCATCAGTTATAAGCTCTTTGGCAGTTGCCATCTTCTCATGCATCCCTAAGCTGTGGAGGCTTGCAATAGAAACCCTAGTTTTCTCATTGTTGACTGTAACTCTATGCAACATGCTTTTATACAGTCCATTGCTTAGCACCTCCACATGATCACCTACATGCACTTGGAGGGCCCCATGTAGTTGGGGGACCAATCGCCAAGCGCCATCAGAAGCGTCCATGATCTCAAGACCAGATGAGCTATAAAGAACTATGGTTATGCAACTATAGTCTGAGTGAGGTGGTAGCCCAAGAGTCAAGGTTGGTTGTGGGCATGGTGGGTAGCAATTAACCGCCATCACTTGCATTCCGTCTTTTATTTCTTTTTCGATGTAGTTTGAGCCGATTCCTAAGCTCTCAGTTATCGCTCCCATGATTTGAATCGCCAAGAGTCTTGCTTTCGCGGCGTAATGCCCCATCTTTTCCCTATATTGCAGTTTAACAAGTGTATAATAGATAAAAATATAAAGTTTGATAAACGTCATACTTACGGCATATAGAGTACAAATGCAACTTTATGTGTAACGTACAAATATAGTTATGATAGTGCATATCTGCCAAGTATAAATGTATATTTAGTATGTTATCATAACTCATCACGCGCGTTACAAGTTCCGCTATGTACGGAAATGTATAATTACGTCAAGAATAACACGTCATTGTTATTCACGTAATACTATGTGTAGTGGTTGTTTAGTTAAATCTCCTTTTAAATCAAATGTAGTGGTTAATTAACTAATGTTTGGAACTCTATCAATGTAATAAACTAGGAAAGATTGTGTTTGGCGCCCGTTAAGGGCTTGGAGCCCTATTGATTTCAATCCTTTTATAATTAGCTTGTAATAATATTTGAATACCCACTTGTGTTTATATAATCATGTTTGAAGCTCATAAAATACCCATTACGTATAGTACATCAAAAATAACTATTTACATACATATACCTTAGAAAAGACTACCAATACTAATTAACTCCAGTACACTATGTTTGAGATTATTTTTTTATATCCTCCCTTTATTTAATGTTCCAACTGCTTCCGGATTCACGGTGAAAAAAAAAAAAAAAAAAGAATAGACGCCCATTTCATGTAGTTTCAGGTGTGATGCTGTTATAGTCAAGTGGGGTTTGTTTTAGAAACTAAAAAGTAGTACTTTAAAATTGACCTTATTATTAAAAGAAGACAAAAATAGATATGATGACGTATCAATTCAAGTCGATATGTTTTCAAATCTCATTAAAAGTATTTGATGAAAAGTATTTGTTTATGGACTTATTTAACGTGGTGACATTAGTTATTAACCCTTACGAATAAAACGTGGATTTAAATTTTTGTAAGTGTAATGTTTAGTGTTACATTACAAGTGTAAGAAATTATTATTTAAAATTTAAAATTATTTAGGGTTGACTGCAACTAACAAAAAGATATATAGAATATAACTTTTTGATTATTTATAATATGGTTAAATGTTAATTTAAACAATCATACAAATAAAAGAAATTATTAAAGATTACCTGTAATCAGGTGGGTTATCAGGCCATTGTTGAATCCATTCATCTAGAGGATGTGCATACTGCTTAAGGAAGATCCTCCAAAACTGAACTTTGTCCTCTCCATCCTTTATACTTGTCCCGTAACGAACCGGCTTGTGAACATCATTCGACATGTATCTTGTCTTCTCCTTCATTGGCAAGTCGAAAAACTCAAATGCAGTTGCGAGTGCTTCATCAAGCACCTTTTGTGGTATCCCGTGATTGATTATCTTGTCATGAAGAAAAAAATTGATTAAAGAAAATACTAGCTTGTTTACACATGTGTAAGAAAATATTTATAGTATTAATATTGAAAACGTAAGAAAAAAAACTCACTTGAAAAAACCCATTTTCATGACATGCTTTTCCAACGTTCTTGACGATCTCTGGGCGTTGAATAGGGTCATCGAGTCCAGCAAAGTCAACGACGACAACATCAGCAATTTCAGGGGTCAAACTAGGTTTATCGGATGCTGAGAGCTCATAACGTTTAGGAACGTGTGAAAACCTATGTTCTTGTGGGGTTTCACCTATCGGAAACGCCTTGGGCACATCACGATTTTCGCCCTCCATGTTAAAACGTTCTACGAGTAGAGTGAGTTTGGTAGCATAAGAAGTACTTGCCTATTTATAGGCTTTTCAATGGTACATTGTGGAGTTGTTATGTATACATTTTTGTTCAATGTTACTAAAAATAGAAACATTAAAAAAGATGGTGACACAAGTGTAAAGTTCGTTTTACTAAGATACTAAAAGTGGAGTTTTTCTGGCCCACATCAAACAAGTTGTGTTAAACAACTGCAATTTTTAGTTTAATTGGTATAAGGCCAAAAACCGTTCCATAACTATAGGAATTTGTTGTCCCTTTTCGTACATTTGCATCATCGGCTTTTATGTGGATTTGATTGGAAAATTAATATTGTGACACGTGTCGTTTGGAAAACTTGTAAGTTCTACGCCCTCAAACTTGATTGTTGGGACGAGGAGTGCTAAACCATTTTAAGGGCCTGAGTTGATATAGAAATCCAAGGCTCGTTTTTTCTAGATGTCATACTTATAAATCGAGCACTTTTTTCTGGACTCGAGACAGATAATTATAAGCTAAAATGTTTAATTATTTTAAAAAAGACTCTTTCCTTTTCGAACAAAATAATAAACAAAGGTTAAAAACTGTTGGCGATAATTCATGTAGCTTAAACAAGTTGGCTTTGGGTTAGGATCCTAGGGAATACACGAGTCGGTATGATTGTCCACCAAAGTAGAAGATTTTGAAGGTTTCCTAGTTTGAGTTTAATTGTACTTCTTGTTGACCAAGTAAGGAATAAGCATATTATAAACGTCGAGTCTAGGGTGTCATTCTAATTAAGTTTTAAACTATTGTATTTATAGCAATACAAGTGTTTGGGAGGGATCCAAATTAGTTTGTATGTTTTTTTTAATCAATTCATTACTTTAATTGGTATCAGAACCAGATTAAGAACCCTAATCGGTAAACAAAAGAAACTTGCCTTATAGCTAGGAAGAAAGAAGCCGGAAGTTCGTTGTCGCTTTTTCTCCTCATTCGATCGAATACAAGAGGGTGTTTAGTCCTAGAGGTGTTCATTATTCAAATCGGACTTGAAAAATTCAAACTGGACCGAATTCAAATTCAAGTTTTGAATTTCAAATCGGTTTTCAAATAGAAAAATTGTTGAATTCAGATTTTGAATCAAATTCAAATTTAAAAATCTTTGACCGAACTAATTCGAAAAAAATAGGAGGAAAATCGTTAAATCAGTGGTGTAACACAATGTAAAAGTTAATTACACTGTATAATTATAGTGTAAGTTTTCGTTACATTAGTGTTAACGAGTTATAGCAATAAACAATGGTTAACAAAGGAACTTTACACTATATACATATATATAGGGGAGGATCAAATGAGAACTCACTTATTTTGTGAGAACTCTAGTAAACAATGTAAGCCACACATTTTCAAGTGCAAAATAGCAAATAATGATAACATAATAAACAAATTTATAAAAAAATAACATAAAAATAAAAAAAGTAAAATAATAAAAATGTTTCTCTTTTTTCCCTTTTTCATAAAAAATAAAAAAAATTATAAAAAATAAAAAAAAACTTGTTTTTTTATGAACGTCGTTTTACACATATGTAATACCTGGATATACACATGTGTAAAATAGGATTTACACATATGTAATGACTAATTTACACATATGTAAATAACGAGTGGATGATTTTTTTTAAAGAGTATATTAATATGATATACGTTGTAAAGATAAAAAAAATACTAAAACTAATGGTGAAATTGTTTTGAAAAAATAACGTCATGAAAAAAAGTTATTAACATTTTAAAAAAAGATGAAAATGACATGTGACTTGCATGTGACTCATATTGATTATTAGAGTTCTTATGAGAAAACATAGTTCTCACGAAAAAACGTAGTTCTCAAGATAACACTAATCTATACATATATATATGTATTTGTGTGTGTATATATATTCATTCCAATTCGAACAGAATTTGAACTTTCAGATTTGTGCTTATTTAAAATTGAATCTATTCAACTTTGAATATAGTTTGAAAAAGTCAAATTGTAATAAATCAAAATTTGATTTGATGAACACTCGTATTTGGCCTATCCTTGTTGGTTAGAAGTTGCAATGGCGTTTGTTTTCTGATTTGGGTTAGATAGAGTAGCCTACGACAAGGCTAATTGTCGCCATCGCCGATCACAACCAAGGATTCTAGGGCTATCATTGTAAACTTTCATTTGTCAATGAGAGATGGAGTCCGAGCACTAGGGGTTGGCATGGTTGGTTTGGTTCGGTTTTAGCCTAAAACCGAAATAAAAAACCGATATTTCGGTTTTTAGGTTTTTAAAACCGTTCGGTTTCGGTTTTTTTGGTTTTTGGTTTTCGGTTTTCATTTCGGTTTGGGTTTGGTTTCGGTTATTTTCGGTTTTACCATTTGGACTTCAAGTTTTTGAAGAAATAATTGTTTTAAAATAATAAATTTAAGTTAAAAACTTTGACCTTACATTATTTTGTTTATCTTTAAATATAATCTATATATTCTTATAAATTAGTTTACATTAAAAATTAAATACAATCCATAAAATATAAGAACAAAGTTAAATAAAACATTTTAATCTATTAATTAAAACAAAAAAAGTTTAAAGATTATTCTTGAAACCTAAATATTCAATCTCTTGTCGATAACATAAGTTAAACAATTAATTAATAAGCTAATAATATTTATAAATGTATGATTACACCTCTAAATTTACAAGTTTGGTTGTATGGTTTCGGTTCGGTTTTTTTGGTTTTCGTTACAAGCAAAACCAAAACCGAACCGAAAAATTCGGTTTTCAAAAAGTCATCAAATCAAGCCGTCGGTTTCTTAGCGGTTTCGGTTTTTTTGGTTCAGTTGCGTTGGTTATTTTGGTTACGATTCGGTTATTTCGATTTCTTGCACACCCCTACCGAGCACTACGCTTGTTCTTTAATGGTTTAAAATCGGTGTTGTATTGAGAATAAGATATTTGATGGTGAACTAATTAATCAGGGGGTGAATCAATGGTCTGTAGTCACAAATGGTGATTTGGTGAACACTAAATCGATAACCTAAATGGAGATTATGAGAAACGATAAGAATTTTACGGGTAGTATGCCTCTACAACAACTCCTTCAACGATAGAAAAACCCTCAAAATCTATGTCAAATTGCTTTCCCAAGCGTTATACCCACTTCTCCTAATCACGTCCACCTTTGTTGTGGTGTTCCTCATCGCACTACTTCCTACGTGGCTGGCAGTAGCGCCCCACAACACACACTATTAGTTGGATTAATCATATCCCTTTTAGCATATGTTATTGGCTTCTAATATGTATATTAATTTATTAGAGTTAATTACACGATTGGTCCCTTTGGTATGCTTATTTTGCTAGATTGGCCCCAACTTTTGAGAAATTACAGGTTTGGTCCCAACTGTTTACCAACTCATAACATAATTGGTTCCTAATAATAACTTTTGTTAAGATTTTTAGTTAAGTGGAGGTGAAAAGTCTAAAATACCTCTAAACTTAAAGACAAAATATATAAAATAAAATCCAAACCACCACCTCCTTGTTCTCCTCCGGCACACGCACCTCCACCGCCGCAACTCCACCACCATAGCCCTTCTTCGTCATCGCTCTCCACCACCGGCAACGATTGGGTATTTTGGTTAGTGGGGATGTAGCAGCAGCGATCAGGCGATCGGGGGTGGTCAGGTGGGTGAGGGTTAGTGGTGGTGGTTGGTGCAACGAAGTTGGTGGTATTGTGGTCAGATTGTGACAGTGGTGATGACACGGTGGTGGGGTTCGGACTGTGTAAGGTATTTCAAAGAGGCTGATGCACACAAAACAGTCAAGAAGTCTTCTGCATGCATGCACTTTGTGCATGGTAGAAGTTACTTCGGAAGTTTTACACACTGCAAAGAAATTACTCAAGTCTAAAATTTTCCGAAGCCAAAATACCAATTCTTCCGAAGCCAAAGATGAAGTATTCTGAAGCCTAGAACACAAAGTCTTCCGAAGCCTCAAAGATAGAAGACTGATTTCTTCCGAAAACAGAGAAGACAACAAGTTAGTTAAAAGGTTCATGCTTTAGGAAGCTGTAGATTAAGGTCTTAAGTATGTAACTTTCTACTTTATGTACTTTTATCCTTTTTATATTACAATAGGATGTGAGCTATTGCATGTCATAGTCACATGTCAAAAGACAATCTGCCTTTTGACTTTACATTGATCTTGTTGTCTAGATTAGTGTTTCCTGCTGGCTTTCAAAGTATGGCCGGCTGTAGGATGTAGTATAAAGTATCTCAGGTTTTTGTATTTTATTTCTATGTTTTGTAACACTTGTAATAGAACTTGAAAGCAATATACATCTTCCTTGAAAACCAATTATCTTGTTCTTTAGCTTTCTGTCTCTTCTTTACTTGTGTTGTTCTAAGTATCACCATAAAAGATACCAGTTCCCTATTTGATCTGTTAAGTGTTCTAAGTCTCTCCTCATTGTGAAACTGATTTGCATTAAACCCCTTCTAACGGTCCTGTAGACTGTGGTGGGGGTCGGACTGTGATGGTGGTGATGACATGATGGTGGGGGGTTAGAATGTGGTGGTGGTGATGACACGATGGTGGGGGTTTGAATGTGGTGGTGGTGATGACATGTTGGTGGTGGTTGGATAGTGGTGGTGGAGAAGAAACGGTGGTGGTGGTGGTGGTGGTTAGTGTATATATATTATAATTATTTATTTGAAAAAACTGGTTCCTACATATATATTATATATATTTTATGTATTTTGTTGTTTTAGTTTAGAGATATTTTGATCTTTTCCCATATACTTAACTAAGAAACTTAACAAAAGTTAGTATCAGGTACCAATCGTGTTACGATTTAGTAAACAGTTAGAATCAAACCTGTAATTTTATAAAAGTTGGGACTAATATTGTAATATGAGCATAACACAAGGGCCAATTATGTAATTAACTCAATATATTATTAATTTAATGAAACTCTAACATATAATTATATTCTATATAGTAATTGTTAAAGTGACAAGCCATGCATCACATCCAAACATTCTTTATTGTGCATTAGAGTTCAAATAGACACCACTTTCTTCTATATTTTCTCCGTTAAAAGAAATCAATATCCACTTTTACTAAAAGAGAAAGCCTTGACTACCACCGTTGACCACCTCCAATCGAATCCTTAAGAAGTTATGGTAGATTGTTGTCGTCGATGATGACTGACGTGATGGCTTGACGACGACGAGGGAGCGTAGGTAGTGGAAGTGATGGAGATGAAGTAATTTGAATCGCCTATATAATGGGTAGGTAAAGACAAGGCTCGAGAAGCAAGTGTTTGTGTTGAAGATGAGTCATAATAGTGATTTGAGAAGGGGGAACATAAATAGTGATGTGAACGTGAAGGTTGGAGGAATTAAACGGTAGTGTTTTGTGATGATTTGGTTGTTTGTTTTTAGTTGTGGATGTCATTTTTTGTTTGATGAGGGAAAGATTTCAGACAATTTCAGCTATTATAGTTTGGAGGATGAAGATGATGAAAACAAATAATTTTTTAGAATAAAATGGATTGTTGGGTTATAATTTAATAATTTTGATTAAAGGTGGTAACTATGGTTGTACTTTTCAATTCCTACCTTAGTAACTTACTCTGCATTCTCCACCATTTTTTACGGACAACTAGATTAGAGACTACGCATTGCCGGGAGTCTCTTTTAGGTTTGGATTTTTATAAGAAATTATGACCCACGTGTTGCTATGCTAAAAAAATCTCTTTTAAAATCTTGCGCTAATTAATACTTATAAATTCAAAATAAATCAAATTAAACAAAAATAAATAAACAAACTTGTACATTACATGATTGCACCCTAGCTACGTGTACATGCTGATGGTTGTATTACGTTAAAAGTTAATTATAATATTAAAAAATAGAAAATAAACACAACTTCACTAACACTAAACTTAAGAAATAGTTGAATTAGTGCCAAATGTCGGGCTAACCCACTTGGTAAAGGCTTTGCCTCCTAAAAGGGAGGTCCTGGGTTTAAACACAGGCATGATATAATATGAAAAATATTTAAAAGTAGGAGTAAGATATATTTACCGTTCAAAAAAAAAAGTTGAATTAGGTTTGAACACACACAAAGCAAGACATGTGTGTTATAGAAAAAATGCAAGACCGTTGCGAATCTTGAATTTTGGTTAATTTTTCAATCAACATCTATCTATACTAATAAAAAAAAGTTTTTAGAAGTCACATGTCATAATTCTAGGCTACTTAAATTTTATTTTTCTGTTTTTTTTTTCTAATAAATATCACATTAACTACTAATTATATTATTTAATTCTTTCATATCAATTTTTTTTATTAAATTTAAAAGGAGATCTTACTACAAATGTAATTTTTAAAGAAATAATATTTATAAAATAAGAAATTTTTTAAAAAAATATCAAACTTATAAAAATAATATAATTTAAAACCTGTGTTTTCTAAAATATAAAATTTTTATGAAACAAAAATAATTAAAATTTAAAGTGTAAAGAAATTATTAAAAGTGACATTATTTTTAAAAATATATTTTTTAAATAGCTTGTTTAAAAACCAACTTTTTTTGAGAAAAACAAAAGAAAATAACAAAAAATTAAAAAATGATATTGTCATTTTATCACTTGTATGTAATGTCAATCATATCTTATATTAAAAGATCGTTGTATGATTCATTAATTTTTATTAATAACTATTAATATTCTGTTTATTCAACCCGTGTAATACACGAGGTATTAACTTAGTTGATTATACAATAAAAAAAAAGGTAAATTAAAAAAAAAATTACAACACAAGCCAATCTTAAAATATTGGACTCAGTTTTTAAACTTCAAAACTATTTAAAATCTTTGTATTTCATATTTATACAAATTATTTTAACTAAAATAATCATCAATAGGAGAGTAATTTTTTATAAATTATTTATCAATAATAGTTTTATATTTAATATATCAAACTTTGGAGAAATCATAAATTAAAGCTATGGCTGTAAGAGTATTCATATCTTATTTCTTATTTTTAATCATATAATTATGCTAAAAGTTACATATACATATGTAATTTGTTTGTTATTTTAAACTTGTCACATCCCATTTTTTATATATAACTCCAAAAAGTTAAATAATACTAGTTATTTATTTTTTATTATTTCTTTCTCTTTCTTCAATTCACCAAACATCTATCTATTGTAACAAAATAATATTTTAAGATGACATTTGTCATAATTATAGGCCATCTAATTCTGATTTTTTTGATTCTCTATTCTATTAAATAATTAAATTAAATACTAATGATGTTAATTATTTTTTTAAGATTAAAAATAGTTTTTTAATAAATTAAGACAGAGATGTTTTTATAAATGTAACTTTTAAGAAACAAAAATTTTAAAAATAAATTCTTTTTCTAAAACAACAAACATTTTAAAATCTATCTATTATAATAAAAAAAAAATTTAAAATGACATTTGACATAATTTTCTACCATCTAATTCTAATTTTTCCGCTTCTCTCTCCTATTAAATAATTAAATTAAATACTAATGATGTTAATTAATTTTTTTAAGATTAAAAATAGCTTTTTAATAAATTAAAAGAGTGATGTTTTTATAAATGTAAATTCCAAAGAAACAAAAATTTTAAAAATAAATTTTTTTTCTAAAACATCAAACATTTTAAAATTACGAAATAATTTAAAATCGGATTTTTTCAAAAATATTTTTTATAAAACAAAATAATTAAACTTTAGAGTTAAAATAAGGAAATTTTTAAAATTAAAATCTTTTAAAATGGTTTGTTATGGAACAAATTGTTTAATTTTTTTTAAAAGAAAAATAAAAAAGGTTTAAAAATAAAAATTTTAAAAAATAATATTACTGTTTTATTAATTATATCCTTACTCATATGTAATTTCAATCGTATGTTATTTCAAAATATCGTTTATAATTAATAAATATTCATAACTAATTATTTAATATTTTATTTATGGAAGCCGTGTAATACACGGAATACTAAATTAGCATATGAAATAAATATAAGAATCAATAGTAGTTGTTAAATATAAAGAATGAGAACTTAGTCCATATAATTAGTCCATATAATAGAGAATGAGATGAAGTGCTAAATTGCATAAAAACTATAAACTTTTCCTTATATTGTACAGATATTGTTGGTTTAGGAATTGGAATGTGAATGTTCTAAATCATAAACACATTATTTAATTCTAGCAACCCATAAACCTAAACCTACACAATAGTCTCTCTCTTTATCCCAGAAAACCTCTTCATGTTTCTGTTCACCTTGATAAACACTACAAAGCATCACCATCCATCACCGGTCACCACCGCCAACGGTCTCTCCATTGGTGTAGGCAAACATGTGAACTATACCCATGCCACATCTCCTCAGATCTGAACAACTGTACGGTGATGGAGATGGCGTTTCAACCGACTTGAGGCTCGCCTCTTTATCAGGTGGTATCTCCACCTTATTACTTGCCAGACTCTCCAGTTGTCCTCTCCGGCCGTCCTCTCCATTGCAGACGTGCAGCCTCCTCCTCTCTGATGGTGGTGCGGTTGTAGATCTTTGTGTTACATAGCACCATTGGGTTTGGTGTTTTTGGTTTCAACAAATGGTGATGGTGGAGTTGTAGATCCCGCTACGGTTGTACAAAAGCCATATAGGTGGTGATGATGATGAGCTTGTTTGTAAATTACATGACTTTAGTGGTAATATGTAAAACTCTACTAATTCTTTGTAGTTACCGACCATTAGGATTAATATATATTACAATAAAAACTATATTTGTAAAATTTGTTTTTATATTAATACCATCTTAAATCTTTGTTCAACTAAATTATATTGTCTTAATATCATGAAATCCAACAATATATTATCTAACATGCAATTAGAAGATTTGGATTATGAAATACAAGTGTTCTACATTTTTAAAATATTACTCTGTAATCATTTTTGTAAGTTTTCAATAAAGGATCTACCCTTTGTCTGTAAAAATTAAAAAGCATGGGACTCTAACAACATTTGTTTTTCTATCAATCCCACGTGCAATAGATTACCCAAAGCAACATTTGTTTTGCATCGGAGTTGTAGCGCTTACAATATGTTTTTATATTCATGTTTCGAAATTTGGTAATGTTATGACGTTTCTCGCGCAACACGCGTAGGGTTACAACTAGTTACTAATAAATTTATATAATTTATAATCATTTTAGTCGACAATCGATACTTATATAGCACAAAAAAGAAATTTAGCCTAGAGCAAGCGTCCACCCGGTACGCAATCAAGGCTGACCTGATTTATGAACAAAATGGGGTTACATAAAGTAATGTATTCGTGATTTTCTTTATCGTTGTAACTCTTTGATAATAATCCATGTTATTTAACCACTAGATACAAGTATATTACATAACAAATTATTGACGACAAGTGAAGTCAATACAAACTACATAAATCCGCCGTGATTAACCGAGAAAAAAAACAAAACAAAAAATATTGCATTATTAAAAAAACAAAAAAAAATAAAATAAAATATATTCATTGTAAACGAACAATATGCAACGTCGCATATGAAACGGTTCCAACGTTTGAGGAAAATGAGGTTGGGTGCGCGTGGGCCAGCATTTGTTGTACCTCAAATTCCGTAATTGCAAACGACACCCAACTTGTTCATGTAACTTGTTACGGTTTTTATTTGACCCGATCTTTAGCATGTCATCGGCACGAGGGATTAGTCATCTTCTTTCACAACTTTATGCCCCGTATCCCGTCCTTATCGAAAGGCCAAGTTTCATTCTCATTTAAATATTACGGTTTGTTTCATTTATATATAGTTAAACAGGATGTATACGGATTTTGCTTTACATCTACTTTATTTCTAAAATTATTACTATTGCATTTTCCAGAATTATAAATCATAACCATTTAATTAAATAGTGCATCACTCCATCATCATGATTTCCCGTCGATGCGTTTGTTTTATTTTTATAAAGTATAAGCTAGATATGATTTATAATAAAAGTTGTTTGTTTCTAATTAAGATTTCTAATATTGAATTTAAATCAGACCATTATAAACGAGATCAAATTGAAAATATGTATATGCGTGTAGCAAGACTAGAAACGGACATGTGGAATTGATTGCCTCGTAAACAATGTTTTATCTAATTTAAAGCTATTTGTATAAACTAGTAATATAGACCCTCGCTTTGCAATGGATCAAGCTCTGTTTTAAACTACACGTTGTGGTGGTTGTTTAGAAATCGAACCCGCATCAATTGCTTCAAAGATGCACGCCTAAACCATTGTGTATCGCCCTTTGAGTTAATTAAAAGCGCATTCCCTCTCTATCTAACATAAGTGTGAAATGTCGAAATTAAAAAAATAAAGATAATCTTATTTCCTACCACGTGACAGGTTCTAGCTAGATGACTGGTTGAGTTACGTTATTGTTCAAACACTCACACCAAACCAATTTTATACTATAGAAGGGTGCCTGTACGCTGTTGTGAGAACAAAACACTTAGGCAATGTTTTCATAACTAGACCAGAGATCGAACCGTACGACTTGAAGGTTCACCCCTCGGTCAAAACTAAATTTTAGAACCGATAATGTTAGAAAATTATAAGTTTATGATAGTAATTTAACATTAACTTTAATACGCTTAGAACTATATTCTTTATATATAGTACAAGTGTTGTATGAATGTATATCAAATTTCCCCCGTTGAATATGATAAATGCAGATAATATTAATCATTTAAATTATCATTTAATATTAATAATTTAATCATTGTTTTATTTAAAATTAACAATTCAACTAGTTTTAAATTACGCGCGCTACAACTTTTTAAACTCAAGTAAAAAGAAAACCCATGAATCATAGAACACACATGTAACACCAAAAAACATAACTTATATGTAATTGTTATTTTATCATCTTAAATATATGATAACAATAATGATAATCATAACAGGTTGATTACGTTCAAAGAATGAACAAAGAATTCCCACATATCAAAAGGTCTTAAAGATACGTGACGAATCGAAAACATTTATAATGCAATTCAATCTCCATAACAAAACTAAAACTTCGAAAATATCAATGGCTACAACGTAACTTTCAATGAAAATGTCTAAAAGATACTTGATGAACAATAAAAATTTTGATGAACCAAAAACAACCTCAAGAATTTAAGTCAGTTGGTAAAATTCTCTCCAAGGAAAATGGCCTTACGGCATGAATCATAAACAACCTCAAGAATTATATTAAAACTCTTTTAAGAAGTGAATCTAGTGTTAGCTTCCTTTCTCTTTCAAACAAAAAACTCAAATACGTCCTATATTCATCAATTTATGGTGACATTAAAACCATACATAAACATCTAATAACATTACTACATATGCATACTATACGTATATGCACCATCATAGCATCTTTATTTACTCGTGTGTTAAAACTTAAAACATCCAAGGTTGTATTACTTTTGGTGATTAACGTTTTCTTGGTGTTTTCCGCTAAATCACCATCACCACCATCACATTATATTTGTCGCTACATATTCAAATCATAGGTTTACTTTCTATATATAAGTATTTATGTTTCATAACTTTTATAAAAAAAAGTTTATATAAAAAAGAGCAACATTACCAGTTACTTATTGTGTCAAAATGAAATGGAGGTGTCATCTCATGGGTTTGTTTTCCTAACATCGAATACCATTTAAAAATATGTTTAACCTGTCAAAGATCAAGAAGCTTAACCATCTACTCAATTTTTACCATCGTGTAACAAAATCTAAAAGAACCTGAGAGTGCTAACAAAAAAATGAATGTGTTTAGTTATGAAGCTAACAATGATGATGCCTAAAATTTAGATCTTGTGGAGCGAAACAAATTAAATATAAAGGAATGTTAAGTTATTACGAACATATTCATGATACACACAATTATAATATCAGAGTACCATGAAAAGTTTGGCTGTGCTCGTCGCTCGCTCGATGCTCGTTTAGAATTTTCTTGAAAAATGCTTGTTCGAACTTTAGCTCGGTTGTAAAAGAGCAAAGGTCCGCTCGGTTCGGGTTACCTCGTGAACCGCCCTAATGAAAAGTGATGATATTAAAGTAGCAATACCCACACCTTGAAATTTGTCATGCAATTATCAACATCTTGAAAAATGGTGATATTGAAGTAGCAATACCCAAACCTACCGGAATGAAAATAAAGAAATCCAACTATAAATCGTATAGCTTGCAACTTAAACTATACATCTTGAAGTTCGAACATGAAAAAAATTGATGATCGTTAAAAGAGAACATCATATGCAATTAATCAAACAATCAGAGTCTACAAAATCTTTAACGTGGAGAATCTGCAAACAGAACAAAAATTAATCTCAACCGTAAAATTGTAAAGCTAACATAAAGCCATTTCCAATTAGAAGTCTATGAACGACCCTCCAGCGATGAAGATGACAAAGAGGAGACGACCGATGAACAGTAAGGCAGAGAGATCGAAGATCCTCCTTATGCTCGTCTCTTCTCCTGATCCATCTCACACCTTCATTTCTCTCTTTGTACCTGTATCTCTTCAACTTACAAAGTTGGGTTGAAATGCTTTGATAACAAGTGATTTATTTAAAAAAACAAAACTTTAGTAGTCAGTTTAAAAAAATTGCAAAAGTATCATGTAGTTGTGGAGTTGGTTTTTAATATAAGAAACTATTATAATATCCCGTGTAATACACGTGTTGAATAAATAAAATATTAAATAATTTGTAATAAAATTTAAAATTTTTAAATAATATTAGTAAATAATATATGATTGAGTTGTGTATATATAAGTATTTTAAGTAAAAAGCAACAATAATATCATTTTAAAATATCGTTTTATAAAATTGTGTTTTTTTAATTGTTTTTAAAACATTCTGGTCTTTTTTTAATTTTATTTAAAAAAACTAATCATCTTATAAAACTTAGAAAAAAGGTATTAAAATACTTCTTATTTAAGAATTTTTTCATGTCTTATACAATTTTAAAGTGTGTTTTTTATTAAAAATCTAGTTTTTTTTTATTTTTGTGATATCTATTTTTTTTAATTTAGAAATATTTTAAATAATATAATTACTATATATATTAATATCATTAATTTGGATAGAGAGGCGGGAAAATAAAAATGCCTAATATATTGACACGTGTCATGTAAAAATCTTATTTTATTATAGTTAATAGATAAGAGTAAAGTACATTTTTCATCATTTAGGTTTGTAACAAATTTTAGTTTTCGTTTTTAAACTAACGAAATTAAAGTATACGTCCTTTACGTTTAAAGAAGCTCGAAAATTTCGTTATTCTCTTTAATGGACGTTAATTTTGTCAGTTAACTACTGTCATATGTCTTACACGTGAGGGCAAATAAGTCATTTCACTTCTTTAATTATAAAAAAAAAATTAATTTTTTTGAATATAACAAACTTGTAAAAATATAAGCCATACTCTCTCTCTCTTTCCACACTTACGCTATGTTCCCGAGTTTACTTAACGAGAGAAAAGAAAGGAAAAGAAAGGAAACATTTTCTGTTTCCTTTCTTTTCCTTTCTTCTCTTTTCTCTTCTTTTCTCTTCTTTCCTTTCTTTTCTTTTCTCTCCATTTCCTTCCGATTTGGAAAGAATGTTTTTAGCCCTTATTTTCCTTTAATTTCCTTCCATTTCCTTTCTTTTCTCTCCATAAGTAAACTCGGGAACACAATCTTTTTGTTTTCCTTCCATTTCCTTCCATTAAAAAAACTCAGGAACACAACTTTTTATTTCTTTCCTTTCGTTTCTTTTCTTTTCTCTCCTTAAATGAACTCGGGAACATAGCGTTAATTAATTAGTTGCTCTGTTTATCCTCTCTCTCTCTACCCTATCTCTCATACAGCAAACCATCACCACCACCACCAAAAGCATTCTACCGATCAATGGCAGATGGTGGTTAAGGCGAAGACGGTCGGTGAGTAGTGGGAGGTGGCGTCGACAAAGGTCGTTTGGTAGCAAAAGCAATCGTCGACTAGTGATGTCGGTCTACGGCGCTAATGGATCTGGTGGATAAAGAGGGGGTAGCAATGAAGAAGATGATTGCGACGGGGTTGGTGTTGTTTGATTATTGAGATAGAGAGATAGCAAAGATGTTCAATTTTTTTTCAGGTGGTTGTTGCTTGGTCACCGGAATAGATGACCGAAGTTGTGGTTGTTGGTGGTTGTTCAAGTGGTGTGTTTGGGAAGGGGGAGAGATGAGGGTGATGAAAATGGATGAGATTGGTCGGTGGTTGTTGGTGGTTTTATACCGCCATAATCTATTTGTTTGGCGGTGAGTTGATGAATTAGTGGTTGTGGTTGGTTGAATATGTTGCTAGAGGTTTTAAGGTGGTGGTGGTTTTATGGTGGAAAATATGTTTTTGGTGAATCTAGAGATGGTAGCTAATGAGGGTATATATATAGAGGGAGAGAGAGAGAGAGTTATAAAAAAAATCAATTTACCCTCACCTGCAACGCACGTGACCTTAGTTAATGGATAAAATTAACGTACTTTAAAGGAAATAATGTAAACTGTAACAAATTTTTATTATAAAAGACGTTTACTGTAATTTTATTAGTTTAAAAAAAACCTAAAATTTGTTACAAACATAAAGGATGAAAAGTACAATTTACTCATGAGGTAATTATTAGGAAATGATTATAGTAAAAAGGGTATTTAATCTAAAATGTTTAAGAAGGATTGCATGCTTCTATTATTTTAAAGAAAAAATGTATTTTGATTATAATGTTAAATACGTTAGATTATTGTGCCTTATATATTTACTATATCTTCATTGTGTTATATATTTTACATAATTAGTTATAAGCATTTATTATTATGTTATACGTTTTAGATCATATTATGTTATTTTTGTTATTGTTTTTATAAATTACATAAACTTGTTATCTGTTATTATGTTTTACAATTAAAAATACACAATAATATACTTTCACCAATGTATTTTTTAAAATTTATAGTGTTGAAAATAACACAATGTGTTATTTTTGTCATTGTTTTTTAGTATAAATTATATAAAATTGTTATATATCATTATGATCTACAATTAAAAGCGTATAATAATATTATTTTACTAATATATTTTTCAAAACTCAGTGTTCAAGATAAAACATGACTATCAAAAACACAAGAAGCATTTAGTTATTTTGACATTTTTTTAATGTTTTAGATTAATTTGTTGTTAATTTATCATTATGTTTTACAAACTAGAGATACAAAATAATGTTATTCTATCATTATAAGTTTTTAGAATTCATTATTTAAAAAAAAACACAATAGTATTCATAAAAACACAATAACTAACAAAAAGACATAATGAACTGCAGAAAAAACAGAATGACGAGATATGAACTTACAAAGGTAAAAAATTATTATATTTTTATACAACAATACTGTAATCATTTTAAAAATAATAAACGAACATTTTATTATTTAATTTTTGTGAAAAAAAATAATCTTATACATAAAAGTTATGAACGTTTAAAAAAATAAGCGAACTTTTAAAAAGTAAAAAAAAAAAGTGGCAATTCTTAAAATACCCATCTAACAAATTTTTTTGCTACAATTTGATATCAACCATTAATTAAGAAGATTAATGTTTGGATTACTTCTTACACTATCTATTTATAACTTTTTATTTCAACCTTTCTCTAATGATTTTTCAATTATTATTTTATAATTTGAATAATTCATTTTTGTTTATAAACATCATTGATACATCTAAAATTAACAATTAAATGACTAATCAATTATAGTTTTGTAGTTTAGATAATTCATTTGTGTTTAATAACATCAAAATTGCAATAATGATATATTTAAATAATATATGTAATTATACATTTTATTTATTCAAAATTGAGCCATGAAAAATATAAATGTATAAATATTAGATTGACACATGGGTATAGGAAGTTCTAGTAGCAAATTTTAAGTGTTTTTAACTTTTTTCTTTTAATTTTAAAATTGTTCAAATATTTATAAATTTTCAATTATAATGTTTTAGATTAATATTTTAATTTTTCAAAAAATAAAACATTTTTCATGCAAAAAATAAACCATTTTTCATTAATACTTTTAGAATACGTATGCTAATGTCACTGATCAGGACATGTTCATGCTCATTTTTTAGTTATTTAATAGGAATTTATCAAAGAAATAAATGAAAAGACAAAAACAATGTATTATACATACCTAAGGAAACCTAACTATATATAGGTGTATATATAATATATCTATACTTCTTCTATAATATAAAGAATTTGAGGATTGCAAAGTTGGTATTTTAATTAAACTTAAGACACCTAATGTGAATATTTTTGACATTTACGAATTTTAGAATTTATAACATAATATTATTATTTAATGAATGACATATTGATTTTTATATAATTTTTATACTTTAATTTACTTTTTAATGATATAATATTTAATGAATGATAATTTTAATAGTATATTTAATTATTAAAATCCAAGTTACAAATATATACATTAAAATAAGATACATCCCATAATTCAAGGAAAAAATATATTATTTTTATATTAAAAAGCTTTTTAAAAAAATTTACAACTTTTAATATGCAACACAAAACGCAACACATAAATTGGTGATTTTAAAAGTATGCATGGAATAGTTCAGATCAATTTTAAGACATATATGATTATACTGGTTATATGTTAGGAGCTTTTAATTCTTAAGAACATATGTTAGTTTTAAAATTTTTTACTAAAATATAATTAATAGGTAAAAGTATAATGATGGAACAATTTTACATTTTGATGATCATATCTTGTCATTGTGTTTTTTTTTTTTTTTTGCATTTTATTGTGTTTTTTTGTTAGTTATTATGTTTTTCAAAATAATATTGTTTTTTTTTAAATGATGAATTTTAAAAAATTATAATTTTGAAATAATATTGTTTTTTTTGTTAGTTATTATGTATCTCTAATATATAAAACACAATAATAATTAACAACTGTTAAATTTAATACATTAAAAATAGTGATAAAATAACATAATGTCTTATTGTTCTTTTTATCGTAATTGCGTAATCTTGAAAACTATGAGTTTTGAAAAATAAATTGGTGAAATAACATCATTATATACTTCTAATTGTAAAAGATAATGATAGATAACAACAAATTATATAATATATAGAAAACAATGACAAAAATAATACATTATGTTATTTTTAACACAATGAGTTTTGATAAGCACATTGGTAAAAGTATATTATCATGCACTTTTAATTGTAAAACACAAGAATAAATAACAAGTTTATATAATCTATAAACAATACAAATAATAACACAATATGATTAAAACATATAATACAATGATAAATACATATAAGAAATGATGTAAAATATATGACATAATAAACGTATATGACACAGTTAGCTGATTTATTTGACATAATAATCAAAATGTTATTCTTTTTAAAATAATAGAAGGACATATGTCAAGTCCACAAATTTATTTATACTTTTTAGTTATTTTTACTATAAAATATCCTTATTATAAAAGTATTTAGTAAGATAATACTTATTTCTAAATTTATTATTATTATTATTATTATTATTATTATTATTATTATTATTATTATTATAAAAGTATTTAGTAATTATATAATGTAGTGAATTAAATAATCTTATATTATTAAATAATATTTTAATAATCTGTATTAATTAATGCATTAATTAGAAAAATTTATTAAATGAGGCACAAAATAGAAATGATTACATAGAACACTTGTATATAATGGTTAATAAGTTATATTAGATGTATTTTTTTTTTATTTATAAAATTACATTTGTATCTTAAAGTTTTAGTTTATATAATAATATAGGTTAAAAGAATGAAATTACCATATCTTTAGAATTCTTGGGAGAACAAATATGAAGATAGAAACATAAGGAACAAAAAAAAAAAGGTGTTCAACTGCCACCAACCACCAAACCATAACTTCAGTATGTTCTTCATCAACCCACATATAAGTTGACTAACGCTTTAACCTGTTGTACCGTACAACATCATAATTGGTAAAATCACAATCATTAAAATCGTATAGCCCTCAGCCGTTGGATCTTGAATCAATCAAAATAATCAAAATCCAAATTTTTAAACGAGATTCATCATTAGCCACATAGTGGTTGGTTAGGTCATCTAGATTTGGTAAATAAGATGCAACCAACCTTAAGTATATATACAACACAAGAATCTCAAAAGGTCACATTGAAGCATTAACATGAGAAAGCAACTTGTGGTTGTGATTCTTGGTCTCGTCGCCCTTGCGTGCACAATAACATCCGATGCTAACACATATATAGTCGGGGACAACTCTGGTTGGGACATTAGCACGAATCTTGATACGTGGGAGCAAGGGAAGAAGTTTGTTGTCGGAGATGTTTTAGGTAACTATTTCTTTCTATGTTTTAATGTTTCAACTAGCGTTGTAAAACTCGGCCTAGGCGACCGAATACTCGGCGAGTACTAGAAACTCGGCAAGGTGCCTATGCGCTTTTCATCAACTCGATCAATATTACTTGAAATCGTTCAAACTCGGTCCAACTCGGCTCAACTCGGCCCTACTCGGTCCAACTCGGCCCTAATCGGTCCAGCTCGGCCCTAATCGGTCCAGCTCGGCCCTACTCGACCCAACTCGGATTTTCACCATTTTTCACCGATTTTCGCTGTTTTTCACCGATTTTTGTTAAATTTTTATTGTTTTTCATGAAGATATTTTGGAAAATAATAATAAAATGTTTACTACGTCTATAATATTAAATAATTGATATTACGTTTTGAAATATATTTGTGTGTGAACATGTATTATTTCGATTTATAATTGATATTCACTTATTTTTTTATAAATAATAGTAAGTTCATAATATTTGACATATATATAATTTTCCAAAGACCAATTTTTTTAAAATTTATCATGTACGAGTACTCCCCGAGTACTCCCTGCCTATGCCGAGTACTCGCAGCTCCCCAGTCGACCGATCTGACAGCGACTAGCGAGTTTTACAACCATGGTTTTAACTATTTAGTTGTTTGATGTTATGAATTCCTTTTGTTTCTTTAGTATTTCAGTACTCGTCTACAAACAGTGTTTGTGAGGTGGGCGAAGAGAGTTTTCGAACATGCAACACCACAAATGTTATAAAATGTTTTAGTGATGGGAACACGTCCATTCCTCTTACGAGTCCTGGAGAAAGATATTTCTTTTGCGGTAATAGGTTGTACTGTTATTCTGGAATGAAGCTTGATGTGATAGTGGAAAGAAACCAATCGGCCCTAGCGGAGGCTCCTCTTAGTGGTGTACCTGAGGCAGAGAGTGGTGGCTCCAAGAATACCAATCCGTCGACTATTGTACCTAGTGGTGTTATGTCTGTTTGTGATGGATCAAATATAGTCTTGGTGGGGCTATTAGGGTTTTGGGGAATCTTAATCTCAATTGTATAATCTGATTATTTATACACATTGTAATATGCTTTATTTGTTTCTACTATTATTGAATTTATTGTGATTTTCTTCTAAAAGACGTGTTTAAAACATTAAACATCATATCTTTTTTTTTTATTTATATTAAATCGCTTTTAATAAATCCAAACACGTCTTCTAAAGAACAATATAATTAAGTGCAAACTATTTTGATTTAGTTTAATTTGTTTTCATCTTAGTCCATCTCAAATGTTTAGTTCATTTTTCATCTCTTTACATTTACATAAATACTTTTTTAGAATTAGAACTACACTTATATAGAGGTTAAAAAATGGTTCACGAACTCAAACCGATATACTAAACCGAAACCGGTTTAGTCCAAACTTCCCAAGAAAGAAGCATGTCCCAAACCTGTTCAAACCGTCAATTCGAGACCAGTTCTTGATTTCCAGACAAAAACCAGTTTAATACGGTTTCAAAAAACCGGTTCGAAACCTGCTCCAAGTGTTCGTAATGTCTGACTCTTTTTAACGCTTATATAGCTGGATTTTTTCAATATTAATTTATATATGTACCATTTTGCTTCAATCTACTTGTATAAATAAATACTGATTGCATTTATTTGATCATAACACTCAAAAACACAAAAATGCTCCCTTAGATGTTAAATACGCTCTCAAACAAACGCTATGGCTTTCGAAGTGATCAATCGCAATCATCCGTGAGTTTTATTGCATCCTTAAGCGACTTTATCGTTTTGAGGATTTTGCAATTGATAGCGAGCCACAAAGTTTGATAAAAATTTGATATATGAGAAATGTCAAACAATAATTAAAAGGCTTGTTGCCAGAATCGTGGTACTTTTTTCACTAGTTTTTTTTTTCCTAATTAAATGGTGTATTTGAAAATTTTATTTATCAAAATGGTGTATTTTGAAAATATTTATAAAAATGGTGTTTTTTTTTAACTTTTTTGTTTTCTCACACCTACTCTCGTTAAATACTTTCCAAAGATTTTAAATTTTTTAACATATGATTTCTTTAAGTTTCTAAAGATGTTATATAAATTTAACTTTGTCTTTTATTTTCTAGGAATACTATTTAATTTCTTTTGACATGTTTCACAAAATATTTTTTTGAAATCTGTAATCATGGTGCTGAAAAAGAAACAATTTAAATTTCTGTAAATTTATTTCTTAAAAAGCTTTTAAATAAAATGTTACACACACACATGGCCGGTCCGATTTATACGGTTTAGTCTGAGCTGTCAAGTTTTAAACCGGCTAAACCAAACAAACTTATTCGGTTAAACCAACCAAATTTTAAGTTACATGAAAAATGTGTTTACAAAAGTTCAATACAATAATATTTTTAATACAGTAGATGATTTGAAATAATTGTAATAAGTACTTTTTTTTAATGGAGAATGTATTTTTTTAAACATTTTTTTAAATTTCACTATTAAATATTTTTAAACAAGTTAAAGAAATAAAGAATATTTCCTTTTGAAAATTTTCAAGAAATAAAAACTAGTTTTAGGACCACAATTAAACATTTAAAAAACCTTTTTTTATAAAATATCTTGAAAGTAATTAATAAATATTCCCCGAAAATTAAAGAAATTTATATTTAATAAACAATTCTAAGGGTTTAAAGAAAAAAGGTCTGAAAAATAAAAAAAGTATTGCTAGATTGTGACTAACAAAGGTTTTCTGTAAGCTTTTTAAAAAATAAATTTATAGAAATTAAAAAGTTTTTTTCTAACACATGATTACGGATTTGAAAAAAATATTATAACCATATTAAGAGAAATTAAATAGTATTTCTAGAAAAATAAAAAAAAGTGTTATATATAAAGTATTTTTTGAAATTTAAATAAATCACATGTTAAAGAATTTAAAAATCTTTAGAAAGTATTCGATGAGAGTAGGAGTGAGAACAAAAAAGTTAAAAACAACTGTATTTTGATAAATATTTTTAAAACTACATCATTTTGATAAATAAGTTTTTCAACTACACCATTTTTAAGAAAACTCCTTTTTTCACTTGAATTCATACCTGGATTTAGGAAATTATTTATTGCAAGACGATGAAAGGAAATCCAACGATTGGTCAAACAACAATGGGATGTGATTGTGGCATTTTTAATTATGAATTAAATATAGTTTTAGATTGAATTGAGAATTTCATGATTGAAGAAGGTTTGATGTTCGACCACTTCAACAACCCACACTTGACAAAGTTGATTCGAGAAATGCTATAACCTCGTTGCGCTCGTGTAAGTCGCACTATTTATAGACGTAATTGTTTAAAAAGATGGTAAATGATGAAACAAGAATTAATGTTAGCTTTCAAAAATTTATAAACCATTGTGAACTTAACTATTGGTATGTAGACGGCTCCACACGTTTTGTGAGAATCTTACATTTGTGTTACTACTCTTTGAGTAAATCCAAATACATGAAAAGAACATACGTTACGTTTGAATTGTTTGAATATCTGCTCTAGAGAAAATTTATTTCAAATATTAGATTACTAGCCTATAAACCCGTGTGACACACGGGATGCGAATAGAAAAATTCTACAAATAAAGAAAATTTCATACATGTAAAATAAAAATAGTTTGAATGAATGGTAACAAAAATGGTTGCCATCTGTATCACTACGTAATTCAATTGTCTTTACATCTTCATTGGGTCACATCATCTGATAGATTTGAGCACCAACTGCAATTTAATTCAGTAACAACTTCAATCATAATATATAAAAGCTAAAGTGGAGAGAAACTTAAACCCATATAAGAAACAAAATTAAAGGACAACTAAATAGTGGTCATCATGAACAAAAAAAAAAGATTTTTGCAACCTGTTGGTTCATGTTTCTTAGAACCCCTACCATTTAAAATAAATCATAACAAAGAGAATCGATGCTTAATTAATTAATCAAATGGATACCTGAATCATTAGCTTTAGAACTTACCTCTTAGTCAAACATGAGAAGTGATTGTATAAAACATACCTTTGGGTTCTTGTTTTGGGCCAAATAAAAAATTCTTCACCACCCGAGACCCGATAGTCCGTATTAGTCTCCGAAAGATCTCAATGTGTATTATGCTAAGCAATACTGCTGCCAAAAAGGTAATTATAAACTCATAATAACATGAGTTATTATAAAGGTGAAACAAAAAATGAACATTGTTCAACATAAAAGTCCTATATATATGAATAAACATAATTCATGCCAATTAAGGCACCACTACTTATACATGAGCAACTTAAGGCATTGGTATACCAACCAAAAGTTAGTTTCATTGCAAACAAAATCAGACTGCTAAATGTAATATCCATTACATAATTTATTAGACTATATACTAACACTTAGATAAATGCCATCGTTACTTTCACATGGATCTAAGCATCATAGTGTTTTATTCACAACCGTTGATTCTATCCATCATAGTGAGAATTAAAACTCATAGTGTTTTATTCACAACCGTGGATTGATCAAATCTGCAAATCAATTTCTACTCAAAAGTTTTGTTGTTGTTTGGATGTTCCTAAACCCTAAAACAATCCAAGACAAAAACCTAACCTTAAGATTGAGCAAAGCAATAGTTCAACCTAACATCATAAAAACGAAAGCATACAAAGGTCTTAATTCGTCAGCTTTATTAGCAAAAATAATACTTTTAAAATTACCCTCCTTGTCCTTTGTACCAAAATCACAGCTAAAAATAATTAAACATTCCATATGTATTGTCTTGACCACATATTGGGTTATAAATGCTCAACATCAAAACATTCAAAATTAAAATTGAGATGGATTGTTAGGGGTTGTTTGGTTCATGGAATTTGCATGAATTGGAAATGGAATTGGAGAATGTTCCATCCAAAAATGTGTTTGGTTGGCAATGAAGGAATTAGAATTTAAAAATTTTCCTCCAACTAATGGAATTCAACTTTCCTTCACCCAAGTGATGGAATTCTAAACATTCCATTGGAATGTTGAAAATTACCAAAAAACTCATCCTTTCCATCCTCATCCTACCATCAGTGACTTTAATTTCATTTAACAAATGTTTTTCATTTCTTTGTCCTACCAGTTCCTACACAAAAATCAAATAATCAAGAATAGAAGAGGAAACCAAATTAATGGCAGCTCCTAAATCAAGAAGAAGATGAAAATCAAATGACCATGAACAAAAAAAAAATAATCAAGAACAAAATCAAATAACCATGAACGAAACCCAGTTGCCATCACGCTTGCGAAACAAAAACCCATTGAAATGTGCAGCCGATTGCAACCCTTCAATAATCGAAGAACACTTCACCAGATTTCAAATCGCATACTGATAGTGAAGCGAGCGACGAAGACTAGAGATGAACAAGCAAACCTCGAATTCGGGATATTAAGATGAAGGGGTTGTTTGGGTTCGATTTTCTGGTTCAAAAAGTGACTAGAGATGTAACACTCTAGGCAAATCCCAAATCGGCCTTGGACAGGAGAGATTCCTGGTTCATAAGGAATGTTCTGCCTCTAATATCACCAACGCGTTTTGGCCGTATTGGCTGTGGATGAGAGGAGAACTCCACAGTTAAGCGTGCTTAAGTGGGAGCAATCCAGGGATGGGTGACCTCCCTGGGAAGTTTTCACCTGGGCAACTAAAAGCAAATCCGTGAGCTACTCGTGAGTAAAGCGGACAATATTGATGGTACGAGGGGCCGGGTGTTACAAATGGTATCAGAGCCACTCCTGTGCCGTTCGGGATGGTGGGGCAAACCTCATCAAGGATGGTGAGTCCCCGGGGGTGTTCAGATGGACTCCTTAGGCGAATCCCACATCCCTGATGTGGATGGTGGGGCAAACCTTATCGAGGACGATGAGTCCAAAAGGGGGGTGTTTGTAACACTCTAGGCGAATCCCACATCGGCCGTGGACATGAGAGATTCCTGGTTAATAAGGAATGTTCTGCCTCTAATATCACCAACGCGTTTTGGGCGTATTGGCTTTGGATAAGAGGAGAACTCCACAGTTAAGCATGCTCAGGTGGGAGCAATCCAGGGATGGGTGACTTCCCTGGGAAGTTTTCACGTGGGCAAATAAAAGCAAATCCGTGAGCTCCTCGTAAGTAAAGCGGACAATATTGGTGGTACGAGAGGCCGGGTGTTACAAGATATGAAGATGAAAAGGATTTTGCAGAAGTTTGCAGAAGACAAAGATGAAATTAATTGTAACAAGAAGACGAAAGTTTTGGGGAAAAATTTGGTGGGGGTAGGTAGTTTAGTAATTTTAAATTTTAAACATTCAGATTCCATCCTTCAATTTTCAAAGCAAACACAATGCAATTTTTTGATGGAATTAATTCCAATTCCTTGAAATTCCAATTCCCATCTAAATTCCAATTCCTTTAGTAAACATTCCATGAACCAAACGAACCCTTAGTATTTTACCTTGGAATTCAATCAACGATGTTTTGACTTCTGAGAAAAATACGCAGTCGCCGCTTATTCTTTCACGTCTTTGGTTTTCCTCTTCAAATACCAAAAGAACTATCCAGCAATTCTTGAATTTTTGTTACGGATTATTAGTGGTGGTGTGAGGTGACTCGCAAAAGGTAACCTGAACACAAACAAAAGCAGAGGATGCAGCAACAGAAATTGATTTTGGATTCAAGAGTTCAATAAAGGATTTGCAAGAGAGGGTGAGGAGAGAAATGAGCTCATTCACTTCTTGGTTGAACTCAAGACTGGTAGCTCTATGCATAGAGCTTTCAAAGCCTTGTTATGATGACACCAATAAATTCAAATGAGGGACAAATGATCCAGTGAAAAAACCCCACCTTAAGATCCCTATTTTAACTCCTTTATAAACAATCAACATACAAAATTTAGCTAACAAACCCTTGAACCATGACAACTTGCAATAAAAGTTATGAACACGTAAATGTAAAATAAGAAACATGAGCTAGAGGCAAGACATAATAACTTTTAAGCCTTTTGAAGCACATAAACACATTCATACATTTTCATGTGTATTGAATTCATCAAATTGGCTTTTCATCATCAAGGAAATGAGTTCATTCACTTCTTGGTTGAACTCAAAACCAGCAACTCTATGGCTGGTTACCTACAACATGAATAGAGCTTTCAAAGCTCTGTTATGATAAACCAATAACTTCAATTGATGATGATGTGTTTTAAAAATGTTAAAAAAAAGGAATGTTAATTATATATTTTTTACATATCACTGTTATGGAACTAAAAAACAAACATCTTATCCAACATACTGAAAACCCTTTGCTCCATACCCTAAAACCCATTTCAAGAATTGATTCAGAGAAAAACATGAAGAAAAGCATTACCTCACGAGAAGCTTCTCGATTGGGCGCATACATAATCAAAAGCATATTCAGAATCAAAACTTTGTTCCATACCCGAAAATCCATTTCAAGAATGCAAGTCATGATGAAACTGATAATCAAATAAAAAATTCGAAAAATCCAAATCCAAATCCAAATCCAAATCAGAAAGAAAAGTTAAGTTCCATTAAACAAACCTTGAACATTAAGACATATGCTAACGGTGAAGCTTCAAACAGACATGAACCTTTACAGAATCAAAATCGATGAATCCCTTGAAATTAGAATTAAAAAAATTAAACCGACCAAGCCATTAAAATGAAAATTCAACATGGTTAGAATCGACAAGAGTGGAAAACATATAATTGAAGTTCCAACAACTATAGGAGTTAAAAATCATTAAACGCAAATCAAACCTGGGTTTATGCTTAGGTCGTCCTTGATTTATGCTTCAATGATTAATTAACTATTTGAAATAGAAACGGCGATGACGAAATCAAAGCTCGAATATTGAAGCATCGTTGCAAACCAGAAACGATGATGGTGAACAAAACGGCCGCTGATGGTTTGGAAAGGAGAAATCGAATACTATGGATCTAGAGTTCCTGTTTTCTATTTAGGATTTGTTTGATCGAAAACAGGGTTGAAAGCTTTGATGGAGATGAAGGGGAATTTTAGGGTTTGAAAATCGAAAGAGAGAGGAAGGATGAAGATTTCAAAGTCGCGTGGATGTTTATGAGAAGTAGGGTTTCTTAATCGGAACCATACGGGTCATGGGATCCGCGCCTTCCAAAAACGAGTCAAATTGAGAGGTAGCCTTAAAAGCTACCATGTGGCAAAAAGGAAATCTTAGATGGTGCCATGTGGCATATTAGATTTTTGTTTATTAATATAGATAGATGTGATAAGAACTTTTGCGTTGGAAAACAAAATATTTTCAGTTTCCTTCAATAACGCCTCAAACAACAAAAACACGATTGGAAAATCATAAATAAAATACAAACCGATTTACATCGATGAAATTTTTAGTTAACGTATTGCACATATTATTAATTTGTTTGTGAATGATGGGCTTGTCGTTAAAATGATTGATAATTTAAAGGTATGTTAACTGATATTTTTAAACAAAGTAGAAAAAGATGTATGCATTATAAAAAGTTGTGCAGTAATATGAATTTCATTTGTTTAGATTTGAATTGTGACACATTAAATTGGTAAAATTCGACATTTAAAATATACTTGAAAGTGCTTTACGACAAAAACAAAAAACAAAAAAAAAGCTTCACAAAATTTTCATAATCATCCTGCATCGCGTGCTCAGGCTATATTCTTTAGGGATAAAGTCGGACATCTATTCAAGATATCATCGAGTTGTTTAAGATTTTCAAAACGAAACTATTAAATTGTTCGACGATTTATTCATCCATGAGGTCTTCTTTACTTCATTAATTATATAATATATTACCAGCGGTGAGTGTAACCGCTGGTAATATCAATCTCAGCCGTCGGATCATCCTGAAACACAATTCTGACCCTTTAAACTCAATAGTTTTAGCAGTTGCAGGGTGGTTTTAGGTGGTTTTCTAAGCTTGCAATTTTTGGGGGGAAGTTAGCAGACAGGCTGGATATTAGCTGGTTGTGAAACATGGGGTTGCAGTTATCCCTTTAAGCGCAAGCTGTCATCTATAAAAGCAGGCCTTACCTACTATGTTGCTCTTTCATTTTTTGTACCTGGATCAATAGCAAGATCTCATCTATAAAAGTAGGTCTTACCTGCTGTGTTGCTCTAGCAGTTTTTGTACCTGGATCAAATAGCAAACGAGGTTTCAATGGAAAGATCCTTCGTAGCTTCATCACACGTCCAAAGTCCTGCAGTAAGAAGTGTAATTAGCATAAAACAATTTCGCTTTTGTACATCATGCTATTGTTATATATTGTTTTATCGTGGTATATAAAATCAATATGAAATCATTATAATGTATGTTGTTAATGGCATTTTTCTGCCCCTTTGAATTCTTTACAGGTGAAAAGTAATTGAGCAAAGAAATTACATCAATAGAAGATGCAGTGCAGTTTCTACAGTTGTTGGATAATTATTGTATTGTCATGGCAGACCCAGATTCGTATAGATTTGTTTTTTATGAGGTTGTTTATTGGACGCTCTTCTCCTTCTTTAAGGTTGGTGTTGAATGGCCGGTTCAAGTAGGTCTGCAGCCTGAAGGAACTATCGATCTGTTTAAGCTCTATATGGAAGTACATAAACGGGGTACGTATGAAAAGGTTTCAGGAAACAACTTATGGTCTGATACTGTATAGGTCATGGCATGTAATTTCCGCGGATCCATCAATGTCCGGATTATATACCATCGCTACCTTGGTATGATCGAGTGGTACTACAATGCAAACAAGTGTAGATGCTCCAAAGCCAGCCGTACTATTCAACCCATTGAAGATCAGTCCCATCAATCCAAAAAAGAAAAAGAAGCAGCCGCGCAAAAATAAAACTTCTTACTGGGTCTACAGCTAAAGAGGAAATGTAATAGGCCAGCCGATAAATGTTTGTGTTTCTTTGATGTTTAGTTTCTTAGCACTTGATTTTCTGTATGGTTTGATCATAGTTTCTATGTATCACACTGGAAGCCTTTAAAATATAAGTATGTGCTATTTGTTTTGTGTAAGATTTATAGAAAGGCTGATACACCCAAAACAATCAAAGTACTTCCTGCATGCATGCACTTTGTACATAGTAAAAGATGCTTCGAAAGTTTTACACTCTACACAGAAAATTACTAAGTATATAGTAGAGCATTTCAGGCTCTTGATTGTAAGATTTCACCATCTTAGATCTCTCAGTTTCACAAAACACTTAACATCTTGCAGGACTGTTTGAAGCGGTTCAATGCAAATCAGTTTCACAATAAGGAGAGACTTAGAACACTTAACAGATCAAATAGGGACCTGGAACCTTTATGGTGATACTAGAAAACACAAGTAAACAAGAGACAGAAAACACAAGAACAAACAGATTGGTTTTCAAAGATAAAGTATATTGCTCTCAAGTTTTATTACAAGTGTTACAAAGCATGAAAATAAAATACAAGGACCTGAGATACTTTATACTAAATCCTATAGCCAGCCATACTTTGAAGGCCAGCTGGAAACACTAATCTAGACAACAAGATTAATGTAAAGTCAAAAGGCAGATTGCCTTTTGACAAGTGACTATGACATGCCATAGCTCACATCCTATTGTAATACAAAAAGGATAAAAGTACATAAAGTAGAAAGTTACAGACTCAAGACCTTAATCTACAGCTTCCTAAAGCATGGACCTTTTCACCAACTTGTATAAGTTGGTGAGTCTGTAGAGTGACAGCGGAAAGTTGGTCAGCTTTTCTGAAAAGTTGTTGATCACAGAGAGCATGTCTTCTCTGTCTTTGGAAGAAATCAATGTTCTATCTTTGAGGCTTCGGAAGACTTTGTCTTCTAAGCTTCGGAAGACTTCATCTTTGGCTTCGGAAGGAATGGTCTTTGGCTTCGGAAGATTTTACAGTTAGTGTAATTTCATTGCAGTGTGTAAAACTTTCGAAGTAACTTCTACCATGCACAAAGTGCATACATGCAGAAGACACCTTGACTGTTTTGAGTGCATCAGCCTCTTTGAAATACCTTACACATCTCAAATGGCAGCTCTCATAAAGGCTGATATGGAAACTGGTACCATGATAAAGTCCTACTGATCAATCCTGAAGATTTTGATACTTGGTGCCAAAGAATGAAAGGCTTCATCAAGTCTCAAGACTCTAGGATATGTGAGTCTGTTGTCTCCGGACCTTACATATCATGCACCTCTTTAACTGCTGCTGGAGGTGGCATGATACCAAAAGAGGTGGCTGACTATTCCGAATAAGACATGAAGAAGATTGATATAGATCAGAAAGCCATGACTGCCCTTCAAAATGCTCTTTGAACTCCATATACAGGGGCTTCAAGAAGTGCAAAACTGCTAAGCAGCTATGGCATGCACTAAAGCTCATGTATGAGGGGTCAATTGAAGCAAAAAGAAAACAATAAGTACCTCTTGAAGCAGCAGTTTGAGAACTTTCACCTATAAAACAAGTGAAACCATGACTCAACAATACTGTAGGTATGTTGATATTGTAGATACTCTAATGGATGTTGGAGTAAATCTTGAAAATAGGGACATTGTAAGGAAGTTCATGTCCTCTCTTCCCAGACAATGGACACATTACTGTGTTGATATCAAAAGAATTAAGAACCTTAAGACTTTTACTCTTACAGACTTGTATGGTAATCTCAGTGGATATCAGATGGAGATGAACATACAAAATCCATCTAGTAACTCCAGCAATCAATAGAGCTCAGCTCTTGATGTGGTTGAAAGGGATTGCAGAGAACCACAACATCATCTCATTTGCTACCCTGACAACTCACAAAAAGGTCCTTTCATCACCTTCCCAAAGACACCAAGGGAAAGCTACATCTAAGGAAGCCCATTCCAAGAGAGAAGTTCTTCTCAAGCCTTTGTGTCTTTTGATGAAGTTCAGGCAACTTTCTCTTCACCCTTGAAGACCTGGACTGTATCGATCCAGATGATCTAGAGTATATGGAAATAGTCCAGTAGATGGCTATTCTCAGTCATACAGCCAAGAAGTTCTACAAGAGGACATGGAGGAAGTTTCCTAGCAATGCAGCCATTGGTAAGTTTGGGCTGGACAAAAGCAAAGTGAAGTGTTACAACTGTAACCAAATGGGACACTTTGCTAGAGAGTGTAAGGCACCTAGAACAAATGGTGGCCAAGCACAAACTAGACCAAACTACACCGATTGAGCCCCCTGGAATGAGAAGCCAAAGCAGCAAGCTGTAGTTGCTGTTGAAAAAGGAGGCTTTGACTGAAGCTTTCAGGTTGAAGATGCATCTCCAAACCAAGCACTGATGGCAGATCATGAAGAAGCCAAGGTATTGGAACATCTTTATACTCCTGAATGTATTGCTAAAGTTTACAGATATAGGTCCTATAACTTAGAGATGAGATCTGATCTTGAGTCTTTAAACATCTTAAAATCGGATTTCAAAATAGCTGAAAATGGGTACAAACTTAAAATAGAAGATCTAGAGAAAACCATTTTCACTCTTAAACATGAACATACCAGCTACAGGACTCAGATCAAAGATCTCATCACTAAGTTAACTGAATGCCAGGCTGAGCTTGTGATCAGCAAAGCTAGGGCAGAAAAATGTGTTCTTGAAGAAGAGACCTTCAAGAACATGATATCCTCATCCTTGCAGGCAAAAGTTTGTTATCAAAATAAGAAGGGACTGGGATCTACAGAGATAGCTCCTCCACACTCTCTATTGTCTATAAGATCTCCAAGGTGTGTAACTTGTGAAGATAAGCTTCCCTTTATAGACCCCATGAGTGAAGAGGATGATGAGGAGATAGTGAAGGATGACTCTGAGAAGAGTGAAGAAGATCACCCTCAGAAAGGTCACTATTCTCATGAGGAGAGAAAAGCAGTTGGGATGACCAAGTCCAAGGGAAAGAACTTGATCAGAAAAGCCAAGAGAAAGTCAAAGAAGGCTCAAGAGATGAATACCACCTTCAACTCTAAGTAGAAACAAGTGTTTATCTCTACAGGATTTGAAGTGGTGAAAACTGAAGACTCAACTATGAACTCTAGTACCAGGAGTTCTAGTTCTTGTTAAAATCATCCCAGCATTAAGAAGAAGGCTGATCAGCTATGTACCACTACTACATAGCCTGAACCATCCAAATCCAACAACAGGTCACACCCTAAAAGGTTTGCTACATCATTTATGAAGATGAAGATGAAAATGGAAAGTGATCAAGTTCAGCCTTCCTCCCAAAAGAAGATTCTCAGAAGAAAGCAAATGTACAGTGCCATGTGTGGCAGTACTTCTCATCTTGCTAAGGATTGCCTTTACAATCGTAAGAGTACTATCCAAATGGTCAAGAAGAAAACTTCTGAGAAGATCAAGAAGAAGCCTGCTTTGGATGGAAAATCTCTTTCTTTCGGAAGCTCCAATGTGAAAAGGAAGACAAGTGAAAACTTGCCTTTGGAAGAAAAGTTGGTCTCGGAAGAAAGGAATGCTTCTGAAGTACTAAAGACTGTTGTAGTGATAGCAAGATCTTCGAAAGGTCCAGTCTCCAAAACTTCCGAAGTTGTCAAAACTTCCGAAGTATTGAAGGTCAAGTCTAAGCTTCCAATGGTGGTGTGGAAGATAAAGAAATACCATGTGATTGAAAGTTTTTCAACAACAACAGCTAATGGTCCACAAAGCTTGAACGTAGGATCAATTACTGTTGCATTGTCTTCAACTTATGTTGATAAGCCCAAGACCAGCAAGGCTTGGGTTTCCAAATGTAACTATCTCTTTTTGTGTAGGAACAACTACAGACCAATAGGAATGTATGGATCATTTATAGTGGCTGTTCCACGCACATGACACCGAAACTTTGAGAAAATTAATGGAGGGCCAGTTTTTTTGGAGGAGATGCTGGAGGTTACATTACTGGAAGGGGCAAGGTCACAAATGGTAAGCTCAGCATTGAGAAGGTAAATTTTGTTAAAGAGCTTGGATACAATTTATTGAATGTATCCTAATTTTGTGATCAGAAACACAACATGCTTTTTACTGAGCATGAATGTATTGTTCTCAGGCCCGGGATGGTCATTCCTCAAGAGCATATCTTGCTCAGAGCCCATCGCAAAGAGAACATGTACAAGATGAACTTGCAGGAAACATCTCTTTCAGGAGAAGTTTCTTTTCTTTCTATCTAAAGCAAATAGTGATTAGTCTTATCTCTAGCATAAAAGAATGTACCATGTAAACTTTAAGAACATGAATAAATTAATTAAGAATGATTTGGTAACTGGAATGCCAAATAAATAGTTTACAAGTGATGACCATTGTGTTGCATGCCTAAAAGGGAAGCAGCACAAGGTATCTCACAAGCCAAAGGAAAGAAACTCCATCACTACTCCCCTACACTTGTTACATATGGATCTTTTTGGCCCCACTAGTGTAATAAGTTTAGGAAGGACCTCATATTGTTTAGTGATCACAGATGATTTTACAAGATTCACTTGGGTGTTTTTCCTTAGAACTAAGGATGAGACTCCTAAGATCTTGAAAACTTTCATTCTGAGAATTGAGAATCAATATGATCACAAGGTCAAGACCATAAGATGTGATCAAGGAACTGAATTTAAGAACCAAATCCTTGATACATTTTGTGATGAAAAGGATATTACAAGACAATATAATGCTCACAGGACTCCTCAGCAAAATGGTGTTGCTGAGAGGAGAAACAGGACAATAATTGAAGCTGCAAGAACCATGTTGTCTAACTCTAAACTGCTCATCACCTTCTGGGCAGAAGCAGTGAACACTGCTTGCTATGTGTAGAACAGAGTTTTGGTGGTTAAGACTCATTGTAAGACTCCTTATGAACTTTGGCACAAAAGGAGACCTTTTAGTGGTTTCCTCAGATCATTTGGATATCCTTGCACAATCTTGAATACCAAAGATAAAGTAGCCAAATTTGCTGAGAAATCAGATGATGGATACTTTATTGGATACTCTTCTTAAGCTAAGGCTTATAGAGTATATAATCTTAGAACTAGAGTAGTTGAGGAGTCAGCCAATGTGACCTTCAATGAGCACACTCTTTGTGTGAGAGATTCTGGTCCAGATTAGCTGTTTGATGTTTATTTAGTTACCAACTATTTTAACAAGTCTTGTGAGAATGTTTCAGGATCCACAAGTATCTTATCAACAGGAGATCCTGACCCAAGATTTGAGCTGAGAACACCTTCAACTCATACTATTTTAGCTCTAGTGGTAACAAATTCTGCAGATGGAATTCTTATCAGCATAACCATGACAAATCCAGCTGATACATTTGAGGTGCCTTCAAATTCCAGCTCAGAGGCACAAAACTCAAATGAAGGAGCTTCAAATGTAGGAGGAAGTAGTAGTGGTGACAGTGAAAAAGAATTTCTTGATGCTGACAATCACTCCATCGAAGACAACATGAATGATGTTCCATACTCACTGGATCAAGCTTCTCTTGATAAGTGTGCTGATGTGGTGGATGACTCTTCACTGCCTTATCTAAATTTCTCAAATTTAGATCTCTCCAATCAACTTGCCGTGATCCCTCAACTCACGATCCACAAGTCGCACCCTACCACAAACATCATTAGAGATGTTGACAAGGGGGTATAAACAAGAGGGCAAACCCATGACAAAGATGTTTGTCTCTATTCTTTTTTCCTATCCCAGATAGAGCCAAAGAAAGTTGAAGAGGCTTTAAAGGATGGAAGTTGGGTTGAAGCTATGTAAGAGGAGCTGCTTCAATTCAAGTGGCAAAAGGTTTGGAACCTATGTCGTCTTCCTCTAGGGAAGACAACCATAGGAACCAAGTGGGATTTTAGAAAAAAAAAAGATGATAGAGGACTTGTTATCAAGAACAAGGCTGGACTAGTTGTTCAAGGGTACACTCAAGAAGAAGGGATTGACTACACTGATGTTTTTGCTACAGTAGCAAGATTTGAAGCTATTAGGATATTTCTAGCTTTTGCTGCATCCAAGAATTTCAAGGTGTAACAACTTGATGTCAAGTGTGCTTTCTTATATGGGGTGATTGATGAAAAGGTGTATGTCAAACAACCACCTGGCTTTGCTGACCCAGATCATCCTGATTATGTTTGCAAGCTTGATAAAGCTCTTTATGGCCTACACCAAGCTTCAAGGAAGTGGTATGAGACTCTATCTTAGTACCTTTGTTAGCATGGTTATAGAAGGGGTACTATAGATGGAACTCTTTTCATCAAAGGAACATGAAATGACTTAATGCTGGTTCAAGTATATGTAGATGATATTATCTTCGGGTCAACCAATCCAAGGCTCTACAAGGACTTTGAGAAGCTGATGAAGAATAGATTTGAAATAAGTGCCATGGGGGAACTCAATTTCTTTCTAGGGATTCAAGTGAAGCAAGTCGACAATGGCATTTTCATAAGTCAGTAAAAGTATGTACAAGACATACTTACAAGATTCAGCATGATTGAATGTATAGTTGCAAAAACACCCATAGCAAGAAACCACTCCCTTGGACCTGACCTTAAGGGGTAGTGTGTGGATAAACATCTTTACAAGGCTATGATTGGGTCTCTTATGTACCTCACAGCCAACAGGCCTGATATCATGTTTGCCACATGCATTTGTGCAAGATAGCAAGCCAACCCCAAGATGTCTCACCTGGTTGCTATCAAGAGAATTCTAAGATATCTCAAAGGTGCTCCATCACTAGGCCTTTGGTACCCAAAGAATTCTGACTTTAATCTGTATGCCTATACAGATAGTGACTATGGTAGTTGCAACATGACTGCAAAATCTACATCCGGGGGATGCCAATTTCTTGGTAGAAGGATAGTCTCATGGTAATGCAAGAAACAATCCTGCATATCTGCATCAACTGCTAAAGCTGAATACATTGCAGCTGCTACCTGCTGTGCTCAAGTGCTTTGGATTCAGAATCAGTTGCTAGACTATGGGTTCAACTTCAAGGAGACTTCTATTCCACATAGACAACAATAGTGCTATCTCTATTAAAGAGAATCCTGTGCAGCACTCAAGGACAAAACACATCAACATCAGGTATCATTTGATCAAAGATAACTTTGAAAGAGGCTTAATCAAACTAGTTAAAGTTAACACAAATAAACAATATGCTATTTGTTCACCAAAGCTTTTGATGAACAGAGATTTAAATATCTTGTATCAGCTATTGGGATGATTAACTTTGAGTAGGTTTTCTTAAACTTAAACTCAATATTATTTCTAAAATCTGTGTGTCCTAAGTTGTCTATTTTATCACCATCATAAGCCCTTGTTTACCTTGGAAGAAAAGTCTTTCAAATTATATTCCTTAGATTTTTTTGAAAATTTTGAACATCTTTCCTTTCGGAAGATATCAGGTTACCTTCGGAAGAATATTATGTTTTCAACACCAAATAACTACTTATGAGAATTTACCTTCAGAAGAAATTTTGAAATATCTTCCGAAGCTTAATTTGCTCATAAGTAATAACATGCTTTTGAAGAACAATTTTCTTCCGAAAGTAATTATGTCTCGGAAGATTTATTCTCTTAAGAATGAAAATTCCAAGTCTTGATCTCTTCCGAAACCAAAACATGTCTCACAAGTGAAAATTTTCTAAGAAGTTTCCTTCCGAAGCAAAATTTTCAAAACTCTTAGAAATATCTGTCGAAGCCAAATTGGCTTTGGAAGCCAAAATACATTCGGAAGATTTTCGACTTCCAAGAAAACTACCTTTTTGGGCACTTTTTCAAATGTGGGACCGACATCTGGATTTCAACGTTTATCCTTTCGCATTAACTTTGCAAACTTAGACTCCTTAGAATATTACATGTTCCTTAGATATGTCCAGCACATTCTCAAGTGTAAAATAGGCTCACAGTTGAGGGGAATAGGTAAAATTCTTAAATTGGGACAGATGAAGCCCGGCATCTTCAAAATCATGTGAAAGCCAACTGTGAGCTTCTCAGGGGTAGAAACAGCCCTTGTCCCACAAATGTTAGAGGTCCTTGCTCAAGGTGAAAACCTAGCAGCCCCAGCTAGTGTTGAACCCACACCTTCTACTTCTCAACAACCCTCTCAGCCTCAAATAACCATCGCCTACCAAAGAAAATCGAAACAAACCCCTACACAAGCTATTCAGCTTGTGCAGGCCCCCCGTATCACCAACCATACAGGAAGAAGTAGACACTGGAGCTTCCACTTCTCCTGAGTAGTAAGCCACTCCCATTCTATCAATAATAAGTGCTGAGGTTCCTCATGCTTAGCCTGATGAGCTCACAAGCCCAATAGCCTTAAGCCTTCACTCAGAGTCCCAAAACTCTCCTGAACAACCTTTAGAAGAAAGTTACCATCCCCAGCCTCTTGATCTCAACCAACCAATCCCTAACCTAGAATTCTATGATGATGAAGACATAGGATTAAGTGAGTACCATGAGTCTCTCTTCTCCACACTTGCTTAAGGAGAAATGAGTACCTTTGTTTCTCCCATGTCTAGCCCACATCATCCACCCCCAACTGAGGTAGACTTCCCTGAACTTATTTAGGAGGTCCATATGGAACAGGCTCTCACTACTGCTAGTGATTACATCATTAAGACCTCAACCATGGCAACTCATCCCATTGACACTTCACCTGAAGTTGTTAGTAAGGAGAGGAAATCCAGCAACCAAAAACAATATGCTGGTGATGAGGAAAAAGACCTTGGTCCAATTCTCTCATCCCCCCATGATACTTCATCTAAAGATGAGGGGAGTCTGCAACTAAAGGTGCAACAACTTCTACAAACATGCACCTATTTAGTTTCTAAGGTTAGTCACTTGGAATCTCAAGTGACTGCCTTACAAAGGAGGGTCAATGACTAGCAACTTGAGATCACCGATCTCAAGGGCAAGCTAGCTGAGAGACCATCCACACAGACTCAACCAGGTCCATAAGAACCTGTGGAAGTGGTGGACATAACCTCCAGCTCAGCTATGCAAGTGGGTGATGCTACCAAAAAGGGAGATAAAGTCCATGCAACCATGAAACCTTGGAGTTCTGTCCTGAGTATGGACAATGAGGATTCACCACCCTCACTTGGAGTTGTCCAGACTCAACAACTTCCTCAGGCTCACACTGATGTGGAGGCCATGATACAAAAACTTTTTGAGGTAGGAATTCCAATGACCATGTCTGCCCCATCCTACCCTGCTAAAAATCTAATAGTGGGATGGTGGTATGACAATGCAAGAATGGCATTGGTGCTCTCAAGATCTCAAGGGCAGCAAGAGCACTTCAATTTTCAGACCCTTAGATTTCATGAGAGTATTAACTTGGTTGATCTGCCACTTGTCAACCCAAGCCAAAACAAACAGGCTGGCAGATTAGTGGAGGCAATTCAAGAATGGGTATTGAAGGAGTTTAGAAATAGAGCAAAATTATATAGACAGAGACTAGCAGGGAAAACTTTTGGTCAACTGGATACTGAGACAGACCCTAAGATTAGCTTCGAAGGGGAAACCTTGGTTGAAGGCCCAGTAGTAGACCCTGTGAACCTTGAGATTAGCTTCGAAGGGGAAACCTTGGTTGAATGACTGCTGGTGAAGGTGTATCATAACCTCTTACGAGCTAGAGCTCAAGATATGCATAATCTTTAGGAGGCCATAGCTCTCTCCACCCTGAGTCATACAGGCCAACAATTGACAAAGGGAAATGGGAAATGACTACTGAGGAGATTGAGGAGGAGAAAAGGGAGAGGAAGAGAAAGGCTAGGTGAGAAAGAACAGGAGAGATCCCAAGCTTCATGCAAGCTGCAATCAGGGCTGCCCACAGGCCTAATACTCAAGATGATGAGTTAAGTGCAGCCAGATTGAATTATCTGGGATTGAGGAACTACAATATAGATGAAATCATTTTTCTTTCCCTGGCAGAGTTGAATGAACTGGCAGACATTGAGTTGTCCAAAGAGAGAAAGGAGGCTGAGGCTGCAGAGTTGCTCCTCAATATCAAAGAAGAAAGAAAAAGAAAGAAATTATACAAAGCCCCTACCGTCTCTCCAGTTCAAGAAGTCCTAAGAAAGAGACTGTGGCTGTACAATAGGAACAAACTCAGATAGGCAGAGAACAAGAGAGACAGAAGATGATATCCTATCTGAGTACCACAGGTCCTTATCAGGCAGCAGCTCTCAACCCTCTCTTATATAAGAATATTGAATTTGAGTACCTCAAACAGTTGGAAGAAGAAGCTCAAACTTAGAGAAAAGCTGTTAAGAGGAAAATGAGAGAAGAGCCTGCTAAGTCAAAAGCCACCATTAGAGCACAAGAAAAGAAGTCTGCTGATAGACTAAAGATGGTGAACTTCTTGAAGCTGTATGGGTTCTCCGTAAGGAGACTTGGTCCTATGTCTCTATCCATAATGGATGAGCATATCAGAAGGATTAAGCAAAAGATAAAGGAAGGTCAGTTGGTTGACTTGCATTCTCCACCAAGTGAAGTTGTACCTGAAGTTGAGGTGAAGGTTGAACCATAAGAGACAACACAACCTAATCCTGAAGCTACATCTAAGCCAACTTTATCTTTTAACCCACAGCATGGTTCTGAACCTCCTTCTTCTGAACAACTGGAGGAAAAGGACCCAATTGAGGAGAACAAAGAAAGATCAACTAATGTTGTAGGCCACTCTCCTCGGTTAAAGTATAGAAACAGGAAAAGGATGGCCATCAAAAGGGACAAGAAGAAGAAAAAGTTCAAGGCATCCACCTTTGCACCTCAGGATGAATCAGAACATTCTGAGAAAGTGCAACAAGAGGCTACTTAACCAACTCCAATTCAGGTAGATCCTCTTGCATCTGGAAGACCTATTTTGTCCTGGACCTTTGCTACTAATCTAGACAGATGGTATGTCATCAGAGATCAATGTGATCAAGATGTCTATTTATAGCAGGACATGCTTGATCTGCCTTTGCATGATCTCTTTGACAAGAGAAGGTATTATGAAAGTCTGAAGGATCCTGACCAAATGATGAAGAAAGGAATGTTCTTGACCCTAATGAGGACTGTCAACTTCTGAAGAACTTCTCTGTTTTGATAGCATAAGCCTAGGGAGAGTTTGTAGGGTTTATAGAAAGGTTGATGCCCCCAAAACAATCAAAGTGCTTCCTGCATGCATGCACTTCGTACATAGTAGAAGCTGCTTTGGAAGTTTTACACTCTACACAAAAAATTACTAAGTATAAAATATTCCGAAGCCGAAGACCAAATCTTCCGAATCCAAAGATAAAGTCTTTCGAAGCTTAGAATACAAAGTCTTCCGAAGCCATCAAGACAGAAGACTGATTTCTTTCGAGGACAGAGAAGACATGTTTTCTCTGATCTACCTTTTCAGAAAGCTGACCAACTTTCCGTTGCTACTTTGAAGACTCACCAACTTGCATAAGTTAGTGAAAAGGTCCATGCTTTTGCAAACTATAGATTATGGTTCTGAGTGTGTAACTTTCTACTTTATGTACTTTTATCCTTTTTGTAATATATTAGGACGTGAGCTGTGGCATGTCATAGTCACTAGTCAAAAGGCAATCTGCCTTTTGAATTACATTGATCTTGTTGTCTAGATTAGTGTTTTCAGCTGGCATTCAAAGTATGGCCAGCTATAGGATATAGTATAAAGTATCTCAGGTTCTTGTATCTTACTTTATGCTTTGTAACACTTGTAAAATAACTTGAGAGCAATATACTTATTCCTTGAAAACCATATTCAATTGTCGTTCTTTGTTCTGTCTCATTGTTTGCTTGTGTTTCTTAGTATCATAATATAGTTCTAGTTCCCTATTTGATATGTTAAGTGTTCTAACTCTCTCCTCATTGTGAGACTGGTTGTATTGACCCCTTCAACGGTCCTGCATTTTGATTATGTTTCATTGATTTAAATGTTTGTTGTTTTACTTAAACTTTTTTTTGGGTTATTCGTATTATAAAATGGAAGGATTGGCATAAAAATCAAATTTTCTTTTGAAATGTACATCCAAAGGTTTATGAGCCCAAGAATTGAGAATTTAATATTAGCTAAAAATATTATGTTTTGGGTACTTTCATGATTGATCTTTGAAAATTACCATTTAAATATTATATCTTATCATGGCTAGAGTAAAAAGATACTAATTAACACCTTCAAGTAGAAAAAAATATAATTTTTGGACTTAACACCTATAAATGTATTAGTAATCAAGAATAAAAGACAAAAACGATATAAAATGCATGTCACACAATAAAAATCCCTTTTAATGTTTGTAATTGGTATTCTAACCTTTCATGACATCTGCAATGAAATGTCGCCATTTAATGAGTGTGGTATATAGCAAACTCATCAAACTTGTAATATTCATTATAATTGAAAATTTGTCTTGTGATGATATTGTTCTAGCGTTACCCTTGCTGTTTATTTTTCTATTTCATTTAGAATTTACGTTCTCATTACTCAAGTTTTCATTAACAATCGCTGCAACAATATTGATTAGTAGTCTTTTTTGCTACCTTATCCAAAATGAAATGGTTACTTTGCATAATCTGAAATATGTTTAGAAAGTCTAACCATTTACGTAGAAGAAGTCCAACAGTAGCCTTTTCTATGTCAAATGAACCATACTTACATAGATATCGGCAGCTGTTTGTAAGCATTCTCCACAAATAGTGGTCATCATGGGATAGTGAACAGTTAAGCAATTTTACGGAATCCATATGGTTGTTTTTAGTTGTAATTATTTATGAATGTATTATTAAATATTGATGTTTTAAGTGGAGTGTTGCTAACATAAAATACTTATTTTTAATAAGTAACACGCATTTGTAATATTTCACATGAACTCGATTTTTTATATAAATTTAATAAAAAAATTTCCAGCGGTTTCCGAATGATTTAAATCAGCCTTATTTTATTAATGTCATTCCACTAACACAGAAACTATCAGGCACTTTAAACAGGCACTTTAAACAGGCACTTTAAACAGACAGTTTAAACAGAAGCTGATTGGTCAATAATTCCTCTCATTTTGGCAGAAAAGAAGTTAGTGGGGTGTGCAGTTGCATTCTATTCTGCTTATATAAGGGCAGAGTAGTGCATCTGGGAAAAAAGTTTCAACCCTTCTTCTGATATTCCAAGATGGACAACAAATCCAGCAAAAGCGCCGTTCGAGAGGAAAATGTGAATTATTATCAAAAAATCAAAAGTTTGCTCATTATTTTGTACCGATTTCGTGATGTCATTATGTTTTTTTATTTTTGGGCCTTCTAATGGAAGCATTTGTTTAATGACAACACATGGATGATGAGAGTTCGAAGGTTCTTAGCTACACACAATATCTTAGGGCCTATGTGTCACAGATTTCTCGTGAATTTGGTGTTGAGGTGATTTGTTTTAGTTTATGCATATACAATAGTTCATGTTTTTTTTTTTGTTTTTGCTTATATTTCCTATGGGCTAACCCTTTGTTCTAGTTGCTTGTTGACTTTAATTTTTTTTTATCAGGATTCCCAGGCAGCAAGAAAACTAAAAAAGGTTGAAAATCTGTCAAATTGGAAGTGGGATGAGGTTGTAGAGATTGACAGTTCAAATGACACGCCTGATGTAACCCCTACAAGGGCTGATAGCGACAAACAAAGCTATGATGTTAACAGGTATGAGTTTGACCCTTCCAATGATGACTCAGGTGATACAGTAGATTCCCTCCAAACTTTCAACAACCTAAAGGTTCCAAAGGTGTTGGTTTTCAACCGCAACCGTCTTAGGTCTGTTTAGGGGTTATATTCTGTTTGCTTTATGTTGTTGTGTTTGTGCAAGGATTTATCAGCTTTTAGCTTATATTAGTTATATCCTTTTTGATAAAATTTGGTCAGTCATGTTTTATCGGGATGTTTCACTATGTATGTTATGTTGTGTGTTTTATGTTTAGTAATCATGTGGTGCTGTTTCTCTATTTTGTATTTTTGTATTAAAGTTTGAATATTTGTCCTATAGAATGTCGCATACAAATACATATCTGATATGCAACCAATTGTAATATGGGAAGGAATACTTATTCAAAAAAATATAGTAATAGTTACATACTTCATATATAGTGAATATGTAATGAAAATTATTAAATATATGTGAAACTATATGGTAGCTTTAAAGTTTTGACTTTCATATGATTATTCAAAGACAACGGTAGTAGCACACATTAAGGTGAAAAAATTTATATTTGTTAATGGCAGCCGTATGTTACTTTTAGGTTGTAAAAAATTATCAATAAAATAGAAGGTATAATTATTTCCATAGCGTTGCTTCTAATGTAATGTGCTTATTCAAAATAATTAAGACTCATGTTGAATATATTTCATTTAATGCAAGTATTAAATATTTATGGAATCCATATGGTGGAATTTGATTATTTTATATAAACAAACTAATGTTTAATATATTTCAGTGGTGCGATTATACAAAGCGTGTGAGCCAATTAGGAATCAAGTTGAGTGTGAGGTACATAATTCTTATTATTACCTCATTTTATATTAAGTATTTGGTAATGAAATGAGGTAATGCACAGATACATGGTACGGCAAGTCATAGTCAGGATAAGGCATGTAGCATCTGAGTGCATTCATGCTAATTAAACCCAAGTATGATTATTATTATTTTTTGTAGTTTTATCGCCTAATTTACGTGTTTTATTTCTAGATGGGACTTTGTAGGCCTACCAGCGGTCAGCCTCCATCAATGGTTCGCCTGTTTGATTCGAACATTATCTCGGAAATACCGGCAAGAACATCGTTGAAATCTCTGAGTTCAATTAGATGTACTTGCAAAGAAGTTGAGTTACTATCCTATGACACTTATGTCTTGAAGTGACAGAAAATAGAAAATCATGTGCTCGCAGGTTTCATTGTTAAGTGCCCAAACTTCTTAGGTCGTCATCAGATACATTTTATGGCTTCATCCGGTTCACGATCGCTTGATATTGGTTATATGGCACTGTGGACCATAATTCATGTAGCATCAGAACAGGATGTTGTAGTGGTCGAGGTTACCCATCTGTGGGTCCAAACACTATCTGTTTATGCATTGTTTAAGCCGACAAGTCATAATATGCGGGCTATTCCAAATCCAAAATTTGAATATCCTACGGCAAAATTCGCGTTTGTAACATTGGGGTCATGCCTGTTACATTACAAGATCTTTCGTTTGTCTATTCCTAAAAGAAGGTATGTTTGTTTTCGTTTCTTAAGCCTCCAAACGTGTGTTGGACCATATGAAATTTATACTTGTGTATCCGTAATTTTTTTTATGTCATAGGGTAGGTATGTATAGTCTTTGTCGTACGTTTAATTGTAGCCAAATGTAACATTTTAGTTTTATTTTCTTGTAGTAATGTTAAAAGGGGTGTTGTCGTATGTATGACATATCGTTTTGAAATATTTGACTTGGGTGCTTGGGCTTGGAGACTACACGATCCTATACAATTGGCCCATGATGGTATATTTGACTTGGGTGCTTTGGTGTAGATGTTGTTGGAAGAATTGTCACGGGCGAGAGAACATTGAGTTAGTATCATTTTCTTATGTCTCTGCAAGATGCCACGTGAGTCAGCCGTCATCCCACTCTTATGTGCTCTTTACGTTTCTTCAAATTAAAAGTTTCCACATGTGTTTTATGTTTTCTAATGCTAATCGTTTGTGCTAGCGGTGACACTATAAAGGTGTTTTTGTACAATACGAGACATACTGATATGTTCAAGACTTATCTAGTGATGTCAAAAAAGTCTATTGTATACATATCTCGAGTCAAGTTCGTTCATTTAGCGAAAAGTATGATATTCTTTGCCTATACACACACACACACACATATATATATATAAGTTTATATTCATGCGCTGTTGGTCATTTAATTTGGTTTGACTTATACTTGACAATATGTTACAGCTAATATATTGAGGTCTACCGATTTTTCCGCCATTATGTACGAACCGGACATGCCTGAGGCATGCGCTATTATGGCTATGGGTTGTTATTAAAGTTCGTGTACATTTTGAAAATTGGGTTATTTGTTTTCATATCATTATTGGTGTTTTATTAATTTTTTTTATTATTGGTATGTTATACAATTAATCTTTTTTGGTTGTGCTAATCTTAACGTATGATATTTTTTGTTGTGATTGAATTATTTTATGTGACCCAATGATGTTATGATGGTTCTTTTATGACAATAGAATGCGTTTATTTTTTTATTTGACGTGCGTCATGCCTTATAAGCCATGGCATTTGTCTTTTTTATTGTCAAGGCATCACATGTTGTCTTTTAATGCATACATAACGTATGTGTGATGTTTTTTCCACAAAACAGAAGCATATAATGGAGGTTCCCCGTAACATTCAGTCTGAATCATGTGACTCTGATGTACTCTCTCCAACGCCTTCTCAAGGAACAAATGTTTCTTCCCGTAGTGAACTCCATGAACGTTGGAGGTATCTTGGTCGTCCTCGCCTACGTGCAAGACCTTCCGCTTCTACCCCTATGCTTGGTAGCAGACAACGTCGATGTTATGGTTAGCTTTAGTTTGTTCATACATTTTTTAGGACTTCTTCTAGACCTCTGTCTCTTTGTCATACGTTATGTTTTCATTCTACATAATGAGCGTATTCAGCTGGCAAGCCAGTTAGGCCGTTAGATTGATGTTGCCTCTTATGTAGATGGCGGACAAGAAAATAATGGAGTTCATTACGATAGTATAACAAACATTGTTGTGCCATCTCCGTTAAATTCATCACTTTCACATGCATGTGTACAAGGATCTTTTTTTCAACAACACATTCCATCTCATGGGCATGTGTATGCAGATGAAAACAAACGACGTACGTCTCATACGTTCATCTGTTTAATTATTGAACAATTAACATGACATTCCTATTGTATGCTCATAATTGCCATTTTGTAGGTTATGCATCATCGTATTGGGATTGCGGTGATGCAGATCGTGTTGGTGTGCATTGTGAGGCATTTGTTTGGTATGCCGAACGATATGTTAGAGCGTTCTCTTAAAGTCATCCAAAGTTTTCCTGCGTTGTGGCCAAGGTAAGGTCATTCTACCATTCCTCCAACATCCTCCACCACTGTTTCTTTAGCTTCTTGGCAACCACGATGACCACCGGTCCAAGGTCTTTCGTGAAAATATCAAACTTTTAAACGCGATGTTTGCATTCATTTCAACCGGTGGGAGAATAAGTACTGAATGGCATGATGGTCGTGGTCCATACACGTTTCGTTTAAATGGACATAACCATCATAGAATCGGGTCTTTGTTACCTACGCATCCTGATGCTCGCCCGAGGTTTGCACAATTATATATATACGACACTCAAAATAAGATTGACAATCGCTTTTCGGCTTTACGAAGCTGCATTTCTCCCTCATCTGATGAAGGCGTGCTTTGATCTTTAGTGGCTGACTTAACGGTCATGCTTGATCATTATAGCGTGTTAGTGCAAGCGTTTAGAATGGCCAGGGAATGGTTTGACAACACGTTAGTGCAACCTGTTAGACTTTGCTTGATTGGAACACGGAATACAGAACGTAGACAGTACTCTTTGCCTACCGCTTCTAAAGTGACAGCATTGATCCCTCGTGATGGTAATCCTATAGATTCATGGGATGTCCTTATTGAAGAGCGTGGCATTGGCATTGTAAAGCGTATATCTGAGATTCACCCCAGTTTTATGGCGTTAAAATATCCTCTACTGTTTCCACACGATGAAGATGGTTTTCATGTAAACATTCCTCTACATGATACTACAGAAACAAGTAATCGAAAAAGTGTATCTATGAGAATATTATTCTTATTGTTTACATGTGAGGAGAGATGAAGGAAGGAGATCACATAAGTCGGGTCATCTGTCTCAGACTTATGTGATCGATGCTTATTCAGCTGTTCTTGAGCATGAACTGGATTGGTATAAGAGAAATCAAAATACGATTTGTTCAGATGTCTATAATGGTTTGCATGATCGTATTGCAGAGGGAAAAACATTTGGTGGATCAGTTGGTCAGCGTGTCATCTTACTGCATCTTTTACCGCGCAGATACATGATTTAACAATATCATGATGCAATGGAAATTTGTCGTTGGGCTGGGAGTCCAAATTTGTTCATCAGCATGACTTGAAACCCTAAATGGCCAAAAATTGAGCGCCATATTAATGTGGCCTAACTACATCTGACCAACCTAATATTATCGTTCGTGTGTTTAAGATAAAAGTCAACGAACTTATGAATGATGTACGGAAAAAGAACCAGTTCGGTCGACCAAAAGTAGGTTCGTGTGTTGTTTTCTCAGTTTTGTAATCAAAACATTTTTTTTCAAATGTTTGTACGTTAGCTAAAGTAGTGTCTTATGTATAGTTATCTACACGATTGAGTTTTGGAAACAAGATCTTCTGCATTGTCATGCTTTGGTTTTTCTACAGCCAGATGATAAGATTGGGACCACCGAATGTATTGATAGATATGTATCAGCTGAGCTTCCATTAGAATTAGGTGACCCTGAAGGTTTTTCCATTGTTCTTATGCATATGATGCACGGACCATGTGGTGTTTTAAATCCTTCAAGTCCTTGTATGCATAACGGTCATTGTGTTAAAGGATACCCATAGAATTACTATGACGAAACATTCATCAGGCATGAAGGGTGGCCATGTTATAAACGACCTAACAATTCAAGAGTTGTTAAAGTTGGTTCTCAACATATTAAGCTTGATAACAGATTTGTTGTTCCTTATAATCATGATTTGCTAGTAAAATAAGCCTGACATATTAATATGGAATGGTGTAACCAAGGTATTTGGTGAAGTACCTGTTTAGTTACCTAAACAAGGGTCTAGATCGTGCTACAGCCATTTTAGAGAATGGTCAAAATCAAACGGCTTTTGCATCCTTATTGCAAGATGAGAATGAGATCGAAGAATATATAAACTACAGGTATATTTCTTCGTTAGAAGCATGTTGGAAGTTATTTGGATTTGACATGTAGTATCATTCTGTTTCTTTTGAAAGGCTACCCTTTCACGAAGAAGGGTGTAACAGGGTCTATTTTCGTGATAATGACCAGCTTGCTACTATTGTTGCATGGACTACGACCACCATGTCAAAATTTACCGAATGGATGCGTGCTAACTAATTGTATCAGGATGGTCGTCTTTTAACGTATGACGAGTTTCCAACAAAATTTAAATAGCATGAAAAGTATAGAGCATGGCGGCCACGCAAAAACGGGTTTGTTATCTTGTGTGAGTCGTTCTATAAGGTGAGACATATTATCTTCATATGTTATTGAATGTTGTACGTGGCCCCTTATTCTTTAATGATATTCGTACCGTTGACGGTGTTGAGCATCCATCATATATGTCGGCATGCAAAGCGTTGGGATTACTAGAAGATGATATTGAGTGGGTTGAGAGTATACGTGAAGCTTCTCATTGGCGGTTAGGGAACCAGCTCCATGAACTTTTTGTGTCGATTCTATTGTTTTGTACTGTTAGTGACCAAGCACGATTATTTTCTAATTGCCTACTACAGGACTGGGTGAGGGAGATCAATGCAACAGTTTCAAAAATGTTGGAGAGAAAACAGACAAACACTTATAAGATTAAATAGGGAACCTGCTGAATGAAACTAAGAACTTAAGGTAAAGAAAACAAGCAAGAACAAAGTAATTGGTTTTCAAGAATGTGATGTATTGCTCTCAAGTGTTCAACCAAAGTTACCCGGCTTAGTTCCTAAGGACTTATACATGAGATAATTTATAATACATCCTACAGCCGGCCATACTTTGAAAGCCAGCTGGAACACTAATCTCGACAACAAGATCAATATAAAGTCAAAAGGCATATTGCCTTTTGACATGTAACTATAACATGCCATAGCTCACATCCTTATCTAATATAAAAGGACAAAAAGTACAAATTAGAAAGTTACAGACTCAATGACCATAATCTACAGTTGATAAAAGTAGGGAATTATCACCAACTTGTATAAGTTGGTGAGTATTCAGAGGTGGCAGCGAAAAATGGTATTAGCTTTGTCAAAAGTATGTCAGAGAAAGCATGTCTTCTCTGTCTTCAGAAGAAATCAGTCCCTTGGCTTCGGAAGATTTTGTCTTGAAGCTTCGGAAGACTTCATCTTTGGCTTCGGAAGAGATGATCTTTGGCTTCGGAAGATTTGACACTTAGAGAATTTCTCAATGCTTTTGTTAAATCTTTCAAAATAACTTTCTTGTAATTCAGAATGCATGATGAGAGATATTTAATGAGCATCAGCCTCTAAGATAACTCTTACACCTACCTTTCTTATCAGAAGATGTTGCTTACAATCAACGTCGAGCTTTGCAGAATGAAGACACAATTTTCACAGATATTAGAGAAAGCATGTCTTCTCTATCTTCAAAAGAAATCAGTCCCTTGGCTTTGAAAGATTTTGTCTTGAAGCTTCAGAAGACTTCATCTTTGGCTTAGAAAGAAATGGTCTTTGGCTTCGAAAGATTTGACACTTAGAGAATTTCTCAATGCTTTTGTTAAATCTTCCAAAATAACTTCCTTGTACTTCAGAATGCATGCTAAGAGATATTTAGTGAGCATCAGCCTCTAAGATAACTCTTACACCTACCTTTCTTATTAGAAGATGTTGCTTACAATCAACGTCGAGCTTTAAAGAATGAAGACACAATTTTCACGGATGTTGAACTTCTTAACTATACGTTGATTGAGATAGAAAAGATTTTAGTAGGTAATAATAGATCTTTGGTGGACTTTCCTAATCTCCCTCAAATTGATAGTTGCTTAGTGAATGTTACACGTAATTGATTGATAGCAGCTGAGCATACTTATAACATTCAAGAGGAAAGGATAGTTTTTGATAACCTACATGGTGGTTTAAATATCCAGCAGAAGGAAGTTTATGATTACATTGTTGGTTGTGTTGACAGTAGGACGGGTGGCGTTGTGTTTGTGTTTGGTAGAGGGGGGACAGGGAAAACGTACTTGTGGAATATGCTTATTGCTTGTATTCGTGCGAGTGGGCAGATTATCTTGTCCGTTGTCTCATCTGGGATTGCTTCTTTATTACTCCCCGGTGGACGAACCACACATTCTCAGTTTAAGATACCATTTGATCTTGATAAGAATTCGTGTTGTTCAATCGACGTGGGGTCTGATCTAGCAGAGTCAGTTGTTGCTTCTACACTTATTAAATGGGATGAGGCACCTTTGCAACATCGACATGCTTTTGAAGCTGTTGATCGCAAGTTTAGAAATATATGCAAGCATAATATTCATGGGGCTGAAAATCGAGTTTTTTGGGGGAAAGTGGTTGTTCTTGGAGAAGATTTTCGTCAAATTCCTTTAGTGATCCCCCCATGCCCCTCGTAGTGAGATCGTTGCCTTAGCTGTCAACAAATCATCCATAATTTGTGGTGCATGCAAGGTGTTTTGTCTAATTTGTAATATGCGCTTGCGGGTATTAGTGGCACTGATCTTATTGAGCAAGAGTTTAATAAGTGGATTTTAGACATGGGGTCGGGCGATTGCCCACGATCTCATTAGCAGGCAAAGATGAGGCCACATGGATCAGCATACCGCGTGATCTTTTGATCCCTATGCAGATGATCCTATTGAGGCCGTTGTGTCTAATACTTTTCCTGACATTGTAGAGAGATTAAACGATATTGCTTTTTTAAAGGAGAATTGTATTTTGTCATCCACTAATGACGAGGTTGATAGGATCAATCTCCACGTTCTTAATAAGTTGCCCGGTGCAATTAACGAGCTTTTAAGTGTTGATTCCATTTGTCCAAGTACAAACAACTTTGAGGAAATACAAACTATGTACCCTACTGAGTTCCTCAATACTTTACATTTTTATGGGTTCCAATCATGTGTTACACTTGAAGGTTGGTGCACCAATTATTTTGCTACATAACTTGAATTTAAGAAAAGGATTATGCAATGGGACTCGGCTAGTGGTCACTTAAATAAGTCGGCGTGTCATTGAGGCAGTAATTATTACATGCACACATGTTGGAGAAAAAGCTTTTATTAGAAGACTTGATATGAATCCAACCACCATATGCTGGCCATTTCAATTCAAAAGGAGATAGTTTCCTATTAAAGTTTGTTTTGCTATGACAATTAACAAAAGTCAAGGGTAGACGTTTAATCATGTTTGCGCTTACTTGGTGAAGCCTGTTTTTACTCATGGCCAGCTCTATGTTGTTGCGTTTCGTGTTACATCTCGTGATGGCCTGCGCTTTTACGTTGATAATAATGGCAAGTGTGATAACCATCTAACAAGGAACGTTGTTTACAAAGAAGTATTTTACAACTTACCTCTCATGTCAACAAATATGTTCGCGGGTTCGGGTGTTTCACATGTTCATGTATTCAGATACTTTCTATTATTTTTCTTTTAAAGGTAGCATTTTATATTTCATTTTTTTTAAAACGTATAGGCATCATTTTTTCTTGTGTCCTAATTTAATGCTTTTATATATGTTTATAGTTATATGTAATATCATGTATATAATTTATCGCGCACGTAACTATGTGTACATATATTCATTATATTTCCCACATTTGCTAGTTCGCTTTTTGTGCAATGGCTTACCATTACATCTCTGATTTGGGGCCTAATGTTACTGACAAGTGGCAAGTCACAGTAAGGGTCTCACGTTCTTGGACGACATAGAATCCAACTACGAACCGTGTGCTGTCGTTTGATTTGATTTTTGAAGATGAACGTGTATGCAATCGTTGTCTGTTATTTTGCTAATCCTTCAACACAATATCTATTTATAATATTTCTATGTTATGTTTTAGGACTGTTCAATTCATGCAAGAAATACTTACCAACTGATGCATCTTTTCACTACGCATTTGGAGGATGGATATGTATATAGGATACATTGATTTGTTGTTTTTACGAGTCATCGTATTGACCCTTACGATGGGAGAGCTTTATTCAGTTTACCCGTGTTACATCAATTATGTCAACGGTTCATCCATCTTTGTTTAGACGCTACGTTTCCGACTTTGCCCCGTTTAGCATCCTTCAAACTTGTTGTAACGAATTTACATACCTAATAGGTTTAGTATTTTTATTGTTTCCTTCAGTTTATGCTTTCGTCTCTAACAATGTGGTAAATGTAGATGTCATCGGTGTTCTTCAACATTGGGGCTAAGTGGATAATGAATTTAGGACTTTCTAGTCATGTAACCGGGGACTGCGTCAAATTGTCATGGCTAATGATTCCTGAGCTTTTTTACTTTTTTCCTTTACTAATGATCTATCTTTATCCAGTTATTTTTTTTTTACAATCTTAATCAACTATGTATATGTATAGCGGTGATGAACTCAAAGTTTCTTTATTGGGACAAGCTGTGCTTAAGTATAGAGATGATGACATCCGTGGATATGGTAATAATTCAATAGTTGTCATTTTGACCTCTTGCAAGGTTGGATTGTTTGGAGGTACGTTATTTAAATTATAAAAAAAAAAACGTTTCCACTCATGTTTCTTAGTATACCTCTTTTCGTAAATTTATTTGATTATCTTATTAGGTGCTCCATGTTTGACGTGGATGGTGGCAACCCATTTTTATACTAACATGCCGCTCGATGTTTGTGACGCCTACAAGAACATGTAAAGTCATCTTTACATTCAAATTCATTTATGACATATAACATTTATTATGCTTCTTACCCGACTCATGTATTATTTTTTTTATAGTATGTCATCCACTATTACAATCGGTGAAAATGCACCCAAAAAGGTAAACTTACACGTTACTTGTGTTGCAGATGCCTATAACTATCTATAAAAAGGAGTTGCGGTGGTATTTTTTATTTTTATTTTTATTTCTAGACAATTGCTGTTTAATCATTGCTTGTGACTCACTTGTAGCATTTTATTATTGTGTTTTATTGCAGGGAACAATGTATAATATCGCGGTGACAATAATTGACGTTGACTTCTTTAACGATTGGAAGTATGTTCAATGTTCTACTTGTCGTTCAAAGGCGGAGAAAGTTGATTCTGGGTATCATTGTTCGCCTTGCGATAAAAAAGTCTTTAACCCACGTCATGCGTAAGTTTTATATGATTGTTTTTTCTTCTTTTTGACCCCCCTTTGGGAGCCTAACATTGGCACAGTTACAAGGTGGCTGCACGCGTTGTTGATAAGGATGAGGAGATGACGTGTGTTCTTTTTGATGATGCCACTATTGCTCTTCTTCATAAAACCGCAGATGATTTGGTTGTTTAGAGTTTATCTGAGCTATTTTTTGATATAACAAAAATATGTTTGTATCATATGTATATTGCCTAGGCAGATTTAGAAATTCATGTTGCTCTTAGAGAGTTTTTCTGTGTTTTTTTCAAGTGTTATTGTGTGTGTATGTTAATTTTAGTGTTGTTTTTTTCCTTTGATGCAGGGTGCTCATGATCCGTTTTGGATACAGAATTATTTCTTTGACGCTTTATGTGCTAGAAGTGTCGTTCTTAGGATCAAAATTGATAAATACGATTTGGAACCTCATTATATTCGTCGTTTCACGGTGTTAAAATACATCGGTGAAAAATTGGAATTGGTTGCCGGAGAGAAAATTACATCTACAGGGCTCCAGATATCAATATCAAACAAGATGATTCTGAAAGTGACGAGGTTGATAAGGGAAGTGAATTTCTTAGTTGGATCACATCTAAATAATGGGAAATGGCAGACGAGGCTTTATGGGGCCTACGGATTTCACAGTTGTCATCAACTATAACCAAGACATTATCGGTAGTTTTTTCTTAAAAATTGTCTTTGATATTATAATTTGTTGTGTATTTGTGTTCTAAAGTGTTTGTCAAATATTCAAACAAGTGCTGATCATGAAGAAGATGTGGTTTCGGCTAGACCTACATTACACATTACTTGTGATGAAGCAATAATTACCGGCTCGACATGCGTCGAGGACATCTCAACGCCACAGCATGGAAATACAAGGCCTAAGCGGAATATTAAGAAGCCAAAACAATTTATTGCATAGCTAAGACTACTATTTTATGAAACATCTCAGAAATATTGCTATGTAATCATCTTACCTCTGTTATGCATTTTTTTCGTTAAATCTCCAAAACTATGTTTGTATGTTTTATTTGTTGTTTATTGTTGTTCTGTTTTTGTTGTCTGACTATCAATTAATGATAGTCTTTGTTTAGAAACAAGTCTGTATATGATGCCATATTGCGTTGTAGTACCCGGCTACCGGACGAGTATAAAACTAGTTATACTTAATGGTTAACAAGTGGTATTACTATTGAGAAAACCTTATAATATATTTTACCAACTACCATCCGATTTTTTTGCGTCGCTGTTTTCAATCCTACTTAAAAATTTGGAGGGTTGAAATTTTATGATATAAGTTTTGATTTGTGTTTGTACAAAGATGTTCCAAATTTTGATACTTACACAAAACGTTTATTCCATCGTAGTCTTCAAAAGATGTTTAACATTATTCTCTATATAATAAAACAAAGTTAGCTACAGTAGCATACAAATTATTTAGCTTAAGTTACAAATATTCTATGCATTTCTTGCTTTTGTTAGGTTTTAAAGCCATTTTAATGTCATGTTTCATTCGAGTCTGACGTTCGCACGCAGGTTTGCCGCTTCCGACGCCAACCCTCACAGTGCGGCTTAGGGGTTCAATATCTTGACCTAATTTGCTCTTGCTCTGCTTTTAAAAACTAATTGAAGTTGATTATGTTGCAGTCTAGCCTATGAATCTGCAATTTTGTTTGTGGGATTATATTGCTAATTGCATTTTCAAAGGATTATGTATTTATCTTAGGCTGCTTCTACCTGTTGCACACTTTATTCCACCACTTATCCTTCGAATTACTTAGACACTGTATGCATTTTGTGTTGGCATCGGTCCGATCTTGAAAGCAACACGAAAGCAACACAAACTCGAAAACAACTCAAGAATATAAAACGACACAAGAATAATATTTCCTGATATATCAATGAAAGCACCACCTAAATTAGGTCACTAAATCAAACTCAAATAATTAAATAAATAACAATACTAATTATCCCCTCTAAATATTAGATATTTACAAGATTATCCAACAATCACCCCCTAATCTTGTCTTGCACTATGCTTCACAGTAAAACATGTCTGTCATCCTCTTTTCGGGTCAAATTAACCTCCTTTTGCTCCCATTTAGGACATTCCGACACATAATGTCCGAGCTCACCGCATTTGTAACATCTTATGTGACTTTTATCCCGTTGAACTCTACCACCTCCGTGACCTCTCCCGGACCCTCAACCTCTACCCCGGCCACGTCCAAAGTCTTCTCGGTTTGAGCTCTCACAACCACAAAGTTCACACTTATGGTCCTTTTCTTTTCCCTTTCCATCAATGTTTGCAAGTAACAATTTCCCATGCTTATCACTAGGGGTGTAAACGAGCCGAGCCGAGCCCGAGCTCGCTTAGGCTCGAGCTCGGCTCGTTTTGGTTTTAGGAAGCTCGAGCTCGAGCTCGGCTCGTTTATAGTTTTATTTATAAAGCTCGAGCTCGGCTCGTCAGAAAATTTTCAAGCTCGAGCTCGGGCTCGGCTCGTTTATTGTTAAATTATTAAATTTTTATTTTTTTATAATTACTTTTATAATTATTTATAATCATACTTTTTATATATAACATAATATATATTATTTAACTATTTTTTATCATAATAATATATTTAATATTATAATTTACGTAAATATGTATTTATATATATTTAATATGCAAATAAAAAACTATATAAACAAAAAGCTCGTTTAGGCTCGCGAGCCAGCTCGAGCTCGATTTCTGAAGATCGGGCTCGAGCTCGTTTAGTAAACGAGCAATAATCTGAGCTCGAGCTCGAGCTCGAGCTCGTTTAAGCTCGGCTCGATTCGAGCTTTTTTCGAGCCGATCCCGAGTAGCTTGCGAGCCGGCTTGGCTTGTTTACACCCCTACTTATCACCTTCTTCAGCCGGCTTCTTGATACATTCCTCAAAACCTTTAAGTCTCCCAATGGCTTCCTGAAAGGACATGGTATTTAGATCCGCAAACTGTTCTATAGAGACTACAATTGCTATGAATTTTTCAAACACCGATCCAAGAAGTTTCTTTACAAGCTTCTTGTCTTCTATAGTACGCCCGAGGCTATTAAATTTCAAGATGAGTTGGCTTATTTTCCCTGAAAAATGATCAACTGTATCCCTATCCTTCATCTTAAATGCTTCAAAGTCAGATTCAAGAGTACTAAGCCTTACCTCCGTTACTCGTTCCACACCAATATATCGGGTCTGCAGGGCATCCCAGATTGTTTTAGCAGTGGTGTGGTGTGATACCTGGAGAAGAATATCCTCGGGAATTGCCTTAAACAATAGTGCTATCGCCATGCCATTCTTTTTTTCTTCTACTTTTGTTCCCTCTCTTGGTTCAATTGCTTCAAGTATCCCATGGACTCGGAATATTGCTTTAATCCTAATTGCCCAAGTGTTGTAGTTTGTGGTGTTTAACACCGGACACTGCAAAGAAGGCGCGTTGCTTTCTTTAACAATGATTAACGCCTTATTTTTCAGTTGCTCTGCCATTAATCTGATTGGTTTCGTCTACTATACGTTAAAGGAGTTCTTGGGTTAGTTCTAGGCTTACAAAGGCTGCACTATGTGGGTTTTGAACAGCCCTCTAATCACTGCACTGCCTGCCTAAAGGATGATGATCAAAAACTCCTGCACCTGCCTTCTGCCTTCTACCTTCTAAACGCTGTTGTTGTTGCGCCTGTTTCCTCGATCTTTTCTTGAAGCAACAAGTATTCTGTTGCTGATCGCCAAGCTGCAGATCACTACAACCAGCCTTGTCTACCCCTTGATCATTAGAAGAACACCAGCCTGCTACCATCTCCTACCTTGTTGCTAGACGGCTCTGATATCAATTGTTGGACAGGTCCGATCTTGAAAGCAACACAAACTCAAAAACAACTTAAGAATATAAAACGACACAAGAATAATATTTATGGATATATCAATAAAAGCACCACCTAATTACAAAGACTTTAACCCCTCTATATACTAAACAAACTTGGAGACTAAGTTACCTACCTAGATTTAAATTAAGAAACCAAATCAAAACAAAATCAACTAATTTATCTACCAAATTAAAGTAAATCAGGTAACTAAATCAAACTCAAATAATTAAATAAATAACTATACTAATTATCCCCTCTAAATATTAGATATTTACAAGATTATCCAACATTTTGTATAATAGTTTGCATCATGTTTTAATTTTAGTTTTAGTTGTAATCTATTGCTAAAAAGTTTTGTTCATACAAACCATTCTGTGGTTACGTTATTGTTTAAAATAACTTAGTTTTTTGCATTTCTAAAGTGTTATGGATGTTGGGTTGTGTTTATGTTTTTATTATAATCTTATGCTGAAAGTTATGTTTATAAAATTCATTTCTAGGTAACTAGATTACTACTATTCTGAAAAAGTCTATATTGGTATTTTATTTACGGATTTTCTAGATTTTGAATAGAGTAAATGAGAAAATTAAATAAACTATTGAGAAGAAAAACACATCATAGTCTTTACATATTAAAGCATCACCATGTTTACTTATTCGTTTCATCAACAAATAAGATTTTAACTTTTTTCCCTATCAGGTTCAGTGTCTGTGTTAGGAGAAGAATAACATATTAAAGAAAGTTAAAAGATTCTTACCTTTTTTGTGATATATGAACTTTATATTTCTCTTCAATTCTGTTGAACAATTACATAAAATTTTTGAAGTTAGTAATCAGTATTTAGTATCTAATACTCTCAACAAATGTCAATAGATCTTTGGCTTTCACTTATGCTTTCACTTTTAAACTCATAGTGTATATTGTATCTTGCACTTTATTATAGATATCGGACGATGCCCTATAAAAGAAGAAAGATGCAATTCAAGTTACTACTAATCTAAATGGGCTGAAGTGGTTTCACTACACCAAGGCACACATGTGCATAATATGTTGTACTGGTTAGCCTACCTTTCGTAAATGACAGGTTAGATTGTGAGCAAAAAGTTTTTCGAGCAGCCAAAGCTGACCCGTTATCAGGCTTTCGCTACATGATTTGCATGTTTGCCATATGATTGTCGGTCATTCGTGTTACCTTTGTGATATTGAGTTTTAATTTTCATTTTGTTTTTGTTGGAGCTTCTCTTTGATTCTTTTAATGCATGTTCTATGTTTTCAGTTTGAGATTTTATCTAGATTTATGAATTTTGTGGCCATGATCAGATTTCTCTTCTGATATTCCTTATGAGTACTATTATCACCTTTCTAAAAAGATATCTCATATTTTTCAAATTTAAATGGTTTGATTTCACATGTTGGATTTTATTTGGAATTATGGGCCGCTATAGAGTGCATATATCGCACTAAATTTGACAGTAAAAGTGGTTTTAAACTTCAGTGTCTTAAACTACCTAAACTGTATTTAGTTCGACATCAAAACTAGACTAGATTACTCCAAATTTGGTAGCAAAAGAAAGCATCAAAGTCCGCTTTCTTGGCTAGCTATATAGTGCATATTCTAGGTTACTATATGATGCATAAACTAAAGTAAAATAAATAGCAAAACTGCAATGTTTTAAACTGAGCCTGTTTAAAGTTGTTTAATTGTGGCACAGTTGTAACGCGTTAGATTCTTTAGCTTTGATTGATTTTAAAATGAGTGTCAAATCTTTTGCTTTCAAAGTTTGTTGTCATGTCATATTTTATTATGCTATATAGGAATTGATCAACAACAATTTTACTAGCATGTCATCATTATTTATGTCGTATAGGGACTGATCGACCGAGTCAATGTGTACCGATGGCGCAATGCGCCAATAAGCCAACTAGTTTATTTAATAAGAAATGACCCAAAGCACGAGCCATTGACATCATGATCAAGTGCTAGCTCGAATAGGAAACAGATATTTAATTTACATAATACTTTGAGAAATGAGGCTACTAAACGATAAGGGGTAACACCACTAGTAGCGAGCTTGGGTTGTATAATAACGAAATAGATTTTTTATCCACCATGACTGTTAAAGCTTCCGAAAGGTTTGATATTTTGTCTTGGTAGAAAGGAAAGGAATCCAAAATTTCAATCATAGCCCGCTATGAATCAACCCACATGCGCGCTAGAGATGTGCATTTATGAAGAATCACTTGATTGCGTCGAAACAAACACCACACGCTCCAAATTTCAAAGATGAAATAAAAGTTGAAAAACAAATACCCGAGGAAGAGGTAGAAAGCAGAATGTATTCTCCCTACCTGACGAAGAACTCACCTGCGATTTGTCGGTTCGCATCATCAACAACAGTTCAGTGAACAATAAATTCTAAGGCCGAATAAAATAAAAAAGAAAATATATTTTAACATTGTAATTCCTAAAATTATGTTTTTCCATTGATCTATATTTTCTTGTCTTCAAACCTTTAAAAAGTGATATAGTTGTTCCAATCATTACAGGTGCTATCCTTCCACAAACCAATTCCTAATCTAACTGATTTTTCACGTAAACCAATTCTGACCATGTTGACTTGGAACCGAACTAGTTTGTGAACCCAAACTAGGTTGTACTCAGAGCCAAGTATGATCCAGGTATAACCCATGAGATACAAGTCAAACAAGGTTTTCCCAAAAACCGGGTCGGGTAGGAGACTAGGTACAAATCAAGCATGCTTTTTATTATTATAAATAAATATACAACATTACATAAACATAAAATCAGGTTCAAATCAGGTTTTCGAACCACGTCCGGTTCATATCCAGTTAAAAACCAGTATATGTTTCAAGATTAGAAACCGGATAGAACCCTACGGGCACCACCAGGCAGGACTGGGTATGGGTCGGGTACACTAGGTTAGGTCCGTACCCGGTTTGTTTTTGCAAGTCTAGTTTTATCATACACCTCTTGAATTATACCTACAAATATACAATTACTCCCACACGGCCCAGAGTTGTAGTCTGAAGGATCCAAAATCTACAGGCCAATTGCCAATATCATGAACCATGGGCCTTGGCCCTTGGGTCCGTAATACTATATCTGAACCATCAGCCTCTGTGCATTTCACAATTCACTCTCTTTCTCCGACGATAGAGAAGGTAGTAAGCGATGGCGGAAGAAGAGAACGGTGCCGCCGGCGGTGGCGGTGAGTTCTACCTGAGGTATTACGTGGGCCACAAGGGCAAGTTCGGCCATGAGTTCTTGGAGTTTGAGTTCCGACCCGACGGTAAACTCCGTTACGCTAACAACTCCAACTACAAGAACGATACCATGATCCGTAAAGAGGTCTTCTTAACTCCTTCTGTTCTCAAGGAGTGTCGACGCATCGTCTCCGATTCTGAGGTTCTTTTTTATTACTTTTTGTTTAATTTCAGTTTTTAGGGTTTTAGCGGCCTTTTCGGTGGTTCAGAGTTTCAGATTTGCAGAAATTGTGTTCTTTTTAGCTTAGGGTAGTATGTTTTGATGAAGGATTTGTGTAGTTTGAGATTTGCAGACCCGTTGATTAGGTTTGGTTTGTGTGTATTTTAGTTTGATTTGCAAGTTTTTAGGGTTTGAAACAGCTTTTTGTAGTTCAGTGTTCAGATTTGCAGAGCTTATTGAATATTGCATCTCTGTAGTGTGTAGGTGATTAGTAGAATGTTGTTGTTTTGATGAGGAAATTATGGAGTTGTGATTATGTGCACCTTTAGGCTATTACACTTTGTTTGGTGCACATGAGAGATTCTCGAAATACGTTTTGGGTTAATTGGTTGCAGATGAGAGGAGATATCATATTTAAGTGTGCTTGGGTGGGATTATCCCACATTATTCCGTCCACACGAGAGATACTGAGACTTAATGAATGCTCGTTGTAAATATTGTGAATGCGTTTTGGGTTAATTGGTTGTAGATGAGAAGAGATATCTATAGTTAAGCGAGTTTGGGTGGGATTAGTCTCAAGATGGGTGACCTGTTGGGAAGTCTCTAATTTGGTAAAAAAGGAAAAACAAACCTGTGAGGGCCATATGCTACAGATGAACTGATTGTTCAACATAGGGTTAGGACCTCTGATGTGCCCATAGATCTGTTTAATATTTTGATCTTTCTTTTGCTATAATATATGTATAAGTTACCTTTCTAGAGCCTAATAGGTAATATATGGTATGCTATGTGTCTGTATCATAGATTATGAAGGAAGATGACAACAACTGGCCGGAACCTGATCGCGTGGGAAGGCAAGAACTTGAGATTGTGATGGGCAATGAACACATTTCTTTTACTACTTCAAAGATTGGGTCACTCATGGATGTGCAGACCAGTAAAGACCCTGAAGGCCTCAGAATCTTCTATTATCTTGTTCAGGTTTGTAAAAGATTCTTGTAATTGATGTCTTTAAAGTGATTTTTGTTAACTACATTTGTTAGGTTTCAAGCGGCGCAGCGGAACCAACACACGAACCCGCACAAACGATTATCACACAGAAAATAGAAAAATAAACGACACAAGAATTTAACGTGGTTCGGTCGGTGTGACCTACGTCCACGGGCTGCAACTAGGTTTTCTTTATTTGCTCAGTGCCAATATTACAAATACATGACATGGATATATATAGAGACTAATTAGGGTTTATAACCTAATAAACAAGAAAACTAAATATGGGCCATAGCCCAAAGCCTTCACAAACCCAACAATCTCCCACTTGAAGGCTTTGCGATACATTCTAGCCCGCCATTCAAGTACAAAGCAACCCAGTCGTCTAGTAACTTCAGTAATCTTCAAACAAGTCTTTCAAGCCTCCAGTTCCCAAAAAACAAGCTAAGACTTCATAACATCTCCTAGTTGTAGCGACCCCCTCATCATCAAGTACCAAAAGGGTCAGTTGAAGCTACCCCGAGCTCCAACTCAGTCATGGCTAGTCCCACCAATGACTCATCCTCTATCTTAACCGATTTGGACATTCCACCGGATTCAAAGATACACCGAGGATCATTATCACTCTCCAAATTCAGCAAACAATCACCAGGAGAGAATTTTTCAGTCGTAGTCTTTAAAACCCAACGTTTCTTTGTAACTGTACCCGGAACACGTCCCGTGCTCCCACTGTCACCGAATCCCCTGAATGGTTTAGACTTTCGAACTCGTTCACCTAACATCCCTGCTCCAGACTTCACGTTTGCAAAATGAACTCTCTTAGCACCAGATTTAGTGAACCAGATTTTGTCGTGCTTAACTGGGACGGTCATACATCCCTCAGCAGGTACCTCAACCATATACAATGACCCACGCTTTATACCACGAGCAATAACTAGATTACCATTGATCACTTTCCATTTACCACCACCAAACCTTACTTCCAGTCCTTGTTCATCCAGCTGACCAACTGAAATCAGTTTCTTCTTCAGCCCCGGAATCACCCTAACATTTTTTCAGGTTCCATGTAGTTCCCAACGAAGTAACCAAATCAATATCCCCCATGCCCGTTACCTCAAGTATCTCGTCATTAGCTAATCGTACCTTTCCAAAATCACCATGTTTCAGATTCACCATCGTTTCCCCGTTGTCCATGGCGTGAAACGAAGCACCTGAATCCATGACCCAAGAGTCCACACTGTTTTCCACACTGAGTATTAATGCATCATCATCATCAGAAACATTCCCAATAGCAGTGTTCAATTCTTTCTTATTCGGACACTGACTCTTAACATGTCCCACCTCGTTGCAGCTCCAGCACTTCACATTTTTCCTAGGTTTAGATGAACTTCTTCCCCGACTCCCACTATTCCTGTTATTATCCCGACCCCTACCAACATTTAACAACTCACTATTTGATGATTCACCCGAGTTTCTTCTTCTGACATCTTCACCCATAATCAAATCCCGAATACCATCAAGAGTGAAACTTTTAGTCCCCGTAGAACTTGAAATTGCAGTCACAGTTCCAGACCAACTATCAGGCAGAGATGACAACAGTAGTAGAGCCTGAACTTCATCATCAAACTTAATTCCAACAGATACAAGTCTTGTTAAGATTGAATTTAGATTGTTGATATGAGCAGTCGCTGAGCTTCCTTCTTTCATCCTTGTGTTCACCAGCTCCCGAATCAAAAACACCTTATTCGCCGCAGACGGTTTCTCATACATATTTGACAAAGCAGACATCATACCACGAGCCGTGGTTTCCTTAATAATGTTAAAAGCAACAATTTTCGTCAAAGCCAATGTAATAACCGCACGAGCCTTTTTGTCCTTTGATTCCCAATCAGCTTGTTCTATTTTCTCAGGTTTTTCTTCTAGTACCATATCCAAGTCCTTTTGACATAACAATGCTTCTATTTGCATCTTCCACCAACTGAAATCAGAACCGTTAAATTTCTTGATCACAACCTTCCCGTCTTCAGCCATCTCAAACAGCAAACAAGAAGCAAATCAAAACGGTGAACAGACACAGCAATGGCACGGGCCTGAACTTGACGGCTGTTCTACTGAACACGGTCAATTGACCGATTTGCTCCTACAAAAAAAACCTTGTAGACAAATCTAAACCCGAATGTACTTTTCTTTCACAAAACACGGTTCCCCAAACAGTTGATAATAATCCGTCAATAAAAATAACTTGAAACACAAAACCCTAACCTTTACCCCACGAATCCAAGAGTTCTTCACCAAACTCTAATCGACGGCTTCAAAGAGTTTTAACCCGGTACTTGACCACAATCGCAATCAATCGACAATCACCAAAAAAAAACACAAACTGTTATTGTTTTCTTTTCTTTGATCGAAATACAGTAATAGCCAAAAAAATAATAATGATAGCAACTCCACCTTTTTTGGTTTCCTACGCAACTCCCAAAACAAACAAAAAAAAAAAAAGGAAACCTTTTTTTTTTTTTTCTTTCTTCGTTTGCAGGTATCAAAAACAAGAAACAAATCAAATTGTTCCTTTAATTTCTTTTGCACGAACTCCAAGATAAGATTCCTTTTTTTTTTTCTTTAGTTAAATCCCAATGTGATTTCAATCACGATTCCATCGACATGGTGACGGCACGGCTTCGAACAGAGAGAAAAAAAAATAACTTCTTTGTGCATCGTTTATCAGTGCAACCGTATGTTCAACGAGCCAAAGCTCTGATACCACTTGTTAGGTTTCAAGCGGCGCAGCGGAACCAACACACGAACCCGCACAAACGATTATCACACAGAAAATAGAAAAATAAACGACACAAGGATTTAACGTGGTTCGGTCGGTGTGACTTACGTCCACGGGCTGCAACTAGGTTTTTTTTATTTGCTCAGTGCCAATATTAAAAATACATGACATGGATATATATAGAGACTAATTAGGGTTTATAACCTAATAAACAAGAAAACTAAATATGGGCTATAGCCTAAAGCCTTCACAAACCCAACAACATTTTGGTTATTATTCTTGTGATCACTTGTTATTCTGCTGTCAGTGGTGGCATTTATCCCACAATTTAGAGTTATTCAACTCTGTAAACAGCAAGCAATACATAGTATTCTTGTGTTAAAAGAATTTGTAGATTGTTGTGTTCTCATTAGAAGTGCTTAAGCTGCTTATAGTCTTGTTATAATGCATCTTTACCAGAGGGCAAAAGTTTTTATACTATATATATACTTTTTAAATTTAATCCCTATAAAAAGTCAGATTTATTGAAGTTCAATTTCCTGGCCGGATGTCAAGTTTTTTATCAACATTTTTGAATGTTAATTATGTGGAAAAGAGGAGAGTAAATACTAGTGTAAGAAAAATACAATCTATATATTCTTCTAACATGTTTATAGGATGCTCTTTGATTAGTCCCTGTCACAAAATACAAAAACACAAGTCTTTTACCAAATTCATCAATCCAATAATTGTGCAAGTTATTTTATTTTATGATTATGGTTTTAGTTGTTGGATCAATGGCCCTTTTCAAAGCATGCCATATACTCTCTGTCTTTGTTTTTTTAGGATGCTGGAATACATCGGCAGAAAAATTGTTTTATGTATTTAGTTAACGTTTGAAAGTTTCACTGTCTTTTTAGAGATAAACTTTATGGGCAAAGTTGATGCTTATTTTAGATCAGATTAACTTTTCTGTATAATGTGCCTCTGTTTGCCTTTGGTTTTTTGCTAACGAAAGCTAAAATTTTCAGGACTTGAAGTGTTTTGTGTTCTCGCTGATATCACTCCATTTCAAGATCAAGCCAATTTAAGGAACTCTCCTGCTACTGTGAGATGTTTAAGGTTCTTGTTGGGTTATCAAAGCTGATATTTTATTTGGTTTAAGTTTGTATGGGATATTGTGGAGCTAACTTTTGTGTTAAAAAGCATGTTATATTGGTTTGGATTTGGTGTCTTGTGGTCTTTTATCAGGTGGTTATTGATATCTGATTTACAATCAAATTAAATGTGTGACAAGTACAACTGCTTTTATATGTATTGGATTTTATATGTAGTGCCACCATTAATTGAAGTTCTTTTTAATTATCAACTTCAAACTTTTATGTTCAAGTTTGAACTTCATACAAAATGCTCAAGATTAACTCTGGTGTCGTTTGCCAAAGTATTTAAGTTTTTTTATTAACTAATAAGAATGTAACCACTTCAAGGTTGCCCAGTGGTTGATGGTTGGTAACCTAAATTCTTAAAAAAAAAAAAAAAAAAAAAATTGTGGTTCAAACCCCACTTGGGTAACATATGGGGTGGCTAGTTCACAGCAAGGATCGGGTGCACATATCAAAGTTTGAGCATAACATGACATTTGGGGAGATTATAGTTTGAACCCTATATTTTGTCGTTGGGTAAACCTATGAACCACATTATCTTACGTGGGTTTTTGGGTGGGGGTGCTAAAGGATGGTGAATGAGTTTAAAAATACTTACTATTTTATTAACAAAAAAAGAGTGTGTGATGTGGCAACTTGCTTTGATGATGTGAGAATGTCTTTTAGATCTTAAAACAAATAACATTGTGGTCCGCATTTTAAATGTGCACTTTAAAGCTTCTTAACGTGATTTAATTATATCACTCACTTTATTCCTTTCACTCAAGTTCACTTTAAAAATGGCCTACCTTCTTTTATTCTAGGTCACCTTAAAGAAATGATAAATTTTCTTTAACTTCATTTCACTCATTTTTTTTTATTATTACATATTATATTTATACTTAAAAGCAAAGGCTCGTGGGTTTTTTCTTCGATCTTTGCATTTTATTAACTTTTAACTCTGATTTACTTTGATACGTTTAGGTTTGGAAAGTCTAGGTGTGAGAATTAGAGGTGGTAATTCCTAACACAAGCTAAAATTTAAAATGAAAAAAGTAAGGTTTTAGGTCACCTAGCAAGACTCTTTTTATTAAACAAGTCAATCTGAACATGATTTGTTTAATAGATGAGTTAATCAGAACATGACATGTTTAATAAATGCTTTTTTAAAGATTCTAATAATATAAATATATATTTGATTTAAAATCAATGTATTACATGAATTAAATACGATTTACAGAATTATCAAATTAGTCTAAAAAGAAAATTATCATCTGAATATCACTGTTATTTAATGTTATTGTTATTTAAGATCTAAAACATATTTTAGTTTAATTCTATTTAATATAATACTATTAATATCATTATTTAACAAGAGAGAAAAAAATACACTACATATGTCACCTTTATTTCTAATAATAAAACTTATGAAAGTAAATTGAGTGGCTTATTTGTACAAATTCTTGAATCAGGGAGGAATCTAACAATTATTTTCATCTATTAGAAAGATATTCAATTTAAGTTAATGATGATGATAAAATAAGAAAGCTTAACCAAATGATTAAAACGCTACAAACTACCCTACCTGCTTGATTTGCATGTGCTCTCTGCAAATTCTATTACGATAACTAAATAGTTGGGTTGGTTTCTTGATTGTTCTATGTTGGATAAATAGAAGCCACCCAATTCGCAAACCAAATATCTTGATTTATGTTTCCACCAAATCTTATGTTCGAAACTTTCTGTAATCATCTGAATCGATTTTAAACATCGATTTTTAGAAACCTCTGTTACTCAATATCTGAACTGGTGTGGTGGTGGAGTTTATGTAGCTGACCAAATGGAGGAGGGCAATGAAGAAGATAAAGAAAGAGGTGGGTTGGTAAGGGTTTTTATTTTTATTTGTATGTTTTAGAGACAAGGGTAATATAGTAATTTTATATTAATTTAACTAAAAAGTTATCTTTTATTAGTTTTTTTTGGATCGAATATGAAAGTAAACATGATTGTTAGGGGTTATTTTCATAAAATTAAAAGTTTAGGGATCAAATTCAAAAGTTAATGTAAAACACAAGGACCTGTACGATGATAAAATACTGAATGAATATTATTAATAATTTTGGTTACAATATACCCTAAAACTTAAATGGGCCGTGGGCTCATACTAATAACCCTAATTGTCTAATACTCCTCCGCAGTCGTATCGTATGTAACCTGACGCTATGACTGGGAAACATTAAAAACATAAAACAATAATAATATGATAAACATGATTCGATCGACTTGACTATCCAAACTATTGCCAACAAACAATATTGTGATTGATGTTGTCATTCATATTTTGGTTGATTGTGCTATCCATAGTTTGCTTGATACTTCATGGTTATTGATTCTTAGAATAATAAGTTGGGAACTGACGACCGTAGTCATTGGCGATGTCTCAAGGCTAAAAAGCGGCACTCTCTTGGATTTGTAGATCAAGAGATGACAAAAGTAGATATAAATATAACAAGAAAGCAAGACCGGTGACCGTGGTTAGGTAGCGGTTTCTTGGATATATAGATCTAAAAATAATAGAAATATTTAATCAAACCATAGTTTGAGATCGATGGCCATGAACCGTGGTCCTTGATGCGGCTAAAACACCGATAAACAAAAAAATAAAAAGAACAAAGAAAACACAGTGACCGTTGCAAATTAGGAGTCATAATTCAAAAGCAAACCAAGATAATAGATGTGAACAAACCAAGAGAGTGGATGTGAACAAACCAAAAGAATGGATATGGGTAATAGGTTTGAATCCTCAACTAATAACAAAGCTTTATTCAACAAAAACTATAAAATAGATAAGAAAAGAAAGAGAAGATGAAGGTGGGACAGGGCGGTGGCGATAACGGCACACCGCCCTGTCTAGGGTTTGAACTCGGTGGCGACGGCTAGGGTTTGTATATTTTTGTGGTGGTGTAGCGGAGAAAAAGGTAACCAGAACCTAAGGCTCTGACACCATGTAAGATGGTAAAAGACTGATTGAATATTATTGATAGATTTGATTACAATATATTGAAAATATAATGCAAACCTTAAAAACCTAACTGGGCCTGTGGGCTCATACTAATAACTCTAATAATATTGTCTAATAGGATCGACCATCTGTGCAATTTAGTCATAAAAATTTATCACCGTGTTTACAAGTCAGAATTTTCTTTATTCATGCTCAAAACCTAGTAAATATAAGTGGAAATCGGTTTGGAACGGTGGATGTAACATTACACAACATTTAGAAAACAAACAGACGAAAATACCAATCCAGCCAAATCAAACTCGATGAATTGACCTTTGCATCAACAATGCGTTGGTATGCTAGTGACTTCTTTTTTGAGTGATGTCTTTAAAAAGAAGGGTTATTGGATTTTGATAATCATAACTGTTATTTATTGGCGGAGATTAATCCCATCTAAGGAAATGCTTACTAACACTCTCAACTTTGAGCTTATTTTTCTTCAACGATCCTTTACTAACTGAGAGTTAACACCGTTAGTTTTTCGATGACGTGGACTGTTTATATGCACAAAATATTAAGCAAAAGTAGAAATCAACCATCTGGTCCGTCAATCTGAAACTTTTGTATCCTAAAATCTGTCAATCTTCACCTTCTGATCTGAACCATTTAACTCATTGGATGTAGATTTCAAGTGTCGTTGGAGGCTAGACACCAAAAAAAAACTTGATAGATGATAGATGGCGAAGTAGTTGAAAAATGGTTTAATATTGGTCCCATTCATTAAAAAAACTAACGTAGGTTAGCTCTCAGTTAGTAAGATATCGTTGGAGGAAAATAAGTTCAAAGTTTGGAGCGTCTACAAATATTTATTGAGTTGAGATTCATACCGGCTAATAAATAAAACTTGAGATTATTAAAATCCAATAACCCTTAAAATAAAGCCCCCTCCAATCATTTCAACTCACCCATTTCGCTCTAAAATCTTTCTAATACACATCTAATTTAAAGTCTAGTTCCTTTGATAATCTAACATTATTTTGAAGAGAGATTCCAGATCAAACATCAAAGAGCAAACAGAAAAGTTATACTACAACTTTCAAAAGCGTGTGAGGGGAATTACTAAACTTGTTAGTGATTTGTTAGAGAAGTGATCATTACCACTTGAGATAAATTGAACATAGAAGGTGATCACTACTTGATTTACTGAAATACTGAATAAGATGATAACTAGCTTTGTCTGGTGAAACATTAGTGTATTGACGATTTCTTCGGTTCAAGAGAAATGTTTAATGGAACAAATTCTCGACTAAAGGGATAGGTGAGATGACTAGGGTGGAACAGTCATTCGTAACCTTATAAATCTATTTTGTCTTTCTTACCCTAACTTTTTACACTTCTTATGTTTTTTTTGCTTAGTTTTAATAAGAGATTATCATATAAGGTTTAAGTTAACTAAGAAGCTTTTAGGATAACTTATTCACCCCTCTACTTTTTATATTGATAGTTAAATGATTAAATAGTCAAAACCGAAGTTAGGGATTTTTTGTATCTAAAGAGTTGTGGAAATTCCAGGAGTTTTATGGGCTAAATTGAATTATTAAAATGATTAGTATAGGTTTGAGTTGTTAGAAATGGTAATAGCAAATCCGTTTACAAGACAATGTACGAAACAGTCATGAGACATGTTTTCTCAAAACCAAGTTTTGAGTATCAAACCTAGAAAAAATATTCATAAAATTATAAACATATGTTTAATATGTTAGTCACAGCCTCTTCTAAGATATTACTATATCTTAAAAGTAAATGTCGGCAGTTTTTGCCACCGGCTTTAGTCCCCCTCAACTTTACATATTTAGAATTTCACCCCTCAACTTCATTAAAAACTTTATAAAATATCATTTTTATCTCATTGGGTTTCTAAAGTTACGTGTTACCCTTATATAATCTTCACTTTAGAAACTAAATTCTTGCATTCATTTTTTTATGTATGTGTCGGTATAAATTCGAATCTGTCTACCTATGTAGACTTTGTTAAATAACAAGTCGGGTCATATAAAACATTTTCGTGCTTATTTTATATACACGTTAAGATAGTTTTCGTTTTCGTGTTCGTCTATATTTTGACGTAAATTTTGTTTAGAAACGAGTCGGGTCAAATATAATATGTTTTGAGTTTGTCTACGTTTCGAGTTATGTTTTGTTTGGAACCATGTCGAGTCAAATATAATACGAGTTACTCTATGCTTCAACATAAATTTAGTTTGAAAATGAATCAGGGAGATCGTAATCTATACTTTCTCATGTCGCGTATGGTGTCACTACACGTGTTTTTTTTTTATGTACGTTTTGAGTCAGTCTACGTTTCAACATAAATTTGTTGGGAAAAGAGTCTAGTAAATTATAATACGTTTTGCATTTAACGGTATTGATTCGAATTACTATATGTTTCAACTGAGTCGGGGCAATTGTATTCTATATTTTATTACGGCGCGTACGATGCCACCGCAACACGCGATGTGTAATAAACTAGTTTAATGTAAAACATAATTTTAAACTAATCCGTAATTAAACCTAGAGGTGTACAAACCGGTTTTTTCCCCAAACCACCAAACTGGTTTTTTTAGTATAACATAAAATCGGGGTTTTTTTTTTTTTTTTTTCAAATCGGTTTGGTTTTCAAACCTGTTTTTGTAACTAGATACTCGAATCTATCAAATCTATTTGGACCGTTTTTGAAACCGGTTTTTTTAGGAAAACCGGTTTTTTTAGAGAAACCAGTTTAATTGTTTTTTTTCTTTTGAACCGGTTTTTAAACCGGTTTTGAGTGTTGGAATACAAACCGGTTTAAAAACTGATGAACCGGTTTGGCTAAAGCTGGGTTTTTAAACAGGACCGGTCTACTCGCGAAGAATTTTTTTTTTCCTACCAACTCTAATTAAACCGCTGACTTGGGCCATTGAGTTTAGAATTGGCCCACAAGCTTTCAATATACCTGCTTTCGACTAAAAAGTAATATATAAATATAATATTTGAATACCCGACTCGTAAACGAACGTTAACCAATATTCCCAACAAATTTATAATTGACTTAGGTTAATTAGTAAAATTACTACGTATAGAAACTAATTCATATAATTGGGCTATGTTTGATAACTAAAACATAAGACTTAGGGGGCGTTTGGTTGGAAGGAATGGAATGGAATGGAATTGAATTGAGAAACTAGTATAATTTTCAAGTAAAATTATGTTTAAGTGGGTAATTAAATGTAAAACCCAAGGGAATGTTTCACCTCAAATTCCTTTGGTTGTGGGATTTCAAATTCCCTTTCTAGGTGGAAGGATTTTGAAATCTCACAACCAAGGGAATTTGAGGTGAAACATTCCCTTGGGTTTACTTTTAATTGCTCACTCAAACACAATTTTACTTGAAAATTATACTAGTTTCTCAATTCCATTCCATTCCATTCCATTCCTTCCAACCAAACGCCCCCTTAGTGTTGATATCTTGTAATCTGAAAGTAATAGAAAAAGGAAATAGAATTGAAAAGTCACTTGGATTATTCTCAGAGTTGTGTTTTCACTTTCAGATATAATCAATTCGAGTCACACATGAATTGTTGATATCGGATAAAACTGAGAAGAAAACAGACAATGAAATTGAAAGATGAAGAAGAAGATGTTTTGTGGTTCTGTGCCTTGTAAAAGGAATCGAGTAAATATATTTTCAAAGATAACTGTACGTAACTGCACATTATAAAAACTGCCATTCAGTTTTCCAATGGACCGCATTTATAATAAAAGTCTATAGGCACAGAGAATACATAGAGTTTTTGTAAATTTTCAATGCATTTTAATTATGTCTTGTCATTTCATGTGTACAACCTGAGAACATCCCACCATCGTATTTTATTTTATATATAAAATTACTTTTACTATTGTTAAAGAAAGATAACACAGATATGGGAGATATAGTCAAAGTGTAAAAGCATTATCTAATTTTTTTAATTTAAAAACCCATATGTATATGTTTGTCGTTTCCTGTGCAGTCACGTACAAAACATGAAATGCATTTTCATGTTATTTGCCATTTCATTTGTTATAATAATAATCACATATTATTTGTTAATACATAACAAATAATAATTACATATATATAACAAATGTGTACATTAAAACATTCAACGAAATTAGCTTAAACGAGTCAATCTCCAACTCCTAACTCATTAGTAACTAATAACGTTTACCCGATCCAAGTTAATCAGATATTACAAAATCTATATTGATAATTAATAAAATTATCAACACTTAGTGGGTTGTACGGGAAAAAATCACAAGAAAATTAAGTTGGCTAAACATAATTCTCAGTTACAACGCGTCTAAAACCCGTGTGTGATTGATTCTTGACGACCAATAACACATTATTTAGTTACCGGGACCCCTAGTCAAGAAATAATAAGCTAGACTTGCATGATGTTGGATCACGTACCTCTTCTGGTCTTTGTGTTACTGTAAATAAAGCAAATATGGTATATGAACACGATAAATAAAGATGGCTTGTTCGTTTAGACAATTATCGCTAAACATAATAGCAAATATTAAAGAACAATGGAATATGAATTTAAAGTCATTGGATGTTCATTCACTTGATGGAAATTAGACTACAATTTATAGTACAAAGATCTTAACGCTCTTCCCCTAGAATCACACTATCTCTATCTTTAAACTATTACACTTAATCATCTGCAGACTTCTAGTCCTTGTAGGTATGATTAGATAAAAACAAACATAACAAAATTAATATAGAGCTAGATAAAGAGATAAACATAAATAGCCGAATTTCGAATGAGTAGATTTATGCATAGGACTGTTGACCAGTTTCACTGATTACCAGGCTTCAGCGGTTATACTTGATCATTTTCAGTGGAAGCCTTTAGCATATTCTGTCTTTAGTGGATTAACTTGACTAAATCTTAGTTAGAGTTTACTTCTTTAGGGGATGATCTTTTATTTAATTATTCTTGATTAATGATTGTTATTGTCCATAAGATATTGATATGTGGTAGGTGATAGCCTTTTGTTTGATATTAACTAGTAGATGATTTTGGAAACACAATTTAATCAACTTAGTGAATGCGGTTTTGGAGATCAATTATTTATATTCCAAACAATATCCTCTTAAACTGATTATGCCAAAACACACTTATTTAATTTTAGTGTTCCTTTTCAACCTGAATTATACGAGTCTTTAGTGAATCTTCACATAAAGCTACATTGTAGTAATCTTTTTTTCCACTATAGGACCAATAGTAAAAGTTCCACTAAATCAATATTTGGTAGAGCAATAAGCTACATTTAAAGTTTGTGGTTTCTTTTGAACCATCTTCAATTCTCTAGGAATGATGGGGATTTAAGTATGTTTTCACAACTCTATTCAGTGATCTTCTTTCTTAGGTTCCACAAACTTAACTAGGCCTAAGCTTCGTCCGGAAAGATTATGTAAGTCCAGTCTACCTAGTGGATCTTAATTTTTTGTCACAAACGTATTACGAAGTGCGGAATCCAAAGTAACACGTGTCGTGTGTAAGAGTGAATCAAACATACAATCAAAACATAACAAAATTGAATACGATAAGTAAATATCAATACGTATTTCTTCTTAGTAAATGAGAAGTACGTTTGTTTTTTTTTCTAACAAGTTCAGTTCAACCTTTCAAATAACATTGACCTCTTGTTCTATTTATATTAAATAAAATCTACAAGAAATTTCTCTTATAGCAGCATAAGTTAAATTACCTAATTTTACTTCAAGCAAATTTACCTAATTTCGCTTGAACTATACAAAAATCAAACTTTACAAATATTAACAAGAAAACAACTATACAAGACCAATGTAACAAAAGTACAAAGTACAAACAACTAAGACTATTCACATAAACATTTAAGCTTCAACAGATTGATCAGTCCATATAATATGAGCAGTCTTAGCATAATCTTGAGTAAAATGAGGTATTTCAGAAAAGTATTTGGCAGGGCAACTACTAATGATGTCACTAATAATGGTGCATTATCCATCAACTGTTGGGGACTAGTGGATGAGGATGTAGAGGATGGAGTTAAGAATGGATTAAGCTGTTGAAAAGCAATAACAACTTATTGGGTGAGATGAGCAGTAGTGGCTTGCGCTTGCCCGGTTTTTGCAGCCTTATCGTCTAGTTACTTTGTAATTTCCTTTAGTTGTTTTTCTTTAGCATAAGCAATTTGCTTAGCTTCATTCTTATTCTTCTTACCAGCTGCAATTTTATCCAATAACGGTTGTTGTATAGCAGCCTCCTCAGGACAAATTTTCATAGACTCAAGGTCTATGTTCATGTGTTCATCAATTGACTCCCTTCTTTTGGATGTCGTGTGAGACTTTTGTGCAAAGTTCTTTTGAGACACAAAGGCAATTATCATAAATCACAACTTGGTTATTCTTAATAACGTTTGGATTAATTATGGGTTTCACTTTAAACAATGTGCTTGATAGTAACTTAAGTTATTTAGTAGCAACTTAAGTTCCTCATCACCAACTGAGTTTTTCGGTACCAACTTAAATTCGGTAGTAACTTCAAGCATGGTAAGCTCGGTAGTAGGTTAATTAAGCTAAGTACTAACTTAGTCTTTTGTGGTAATCGGTGTCTTTGTTAGTAATCATTAGTGCTAAGTTCCCTTTTATTGGCAGCCACAAATTAGGTCTTTATGTTCTTAATTTTTTTAGGCAAATTTAATTTTATTAATTCAAACTATTACATATTAAACGATCATAAATCATACTATCAATTTGGCCGGTGACAATCTCAATTTTCACATTTATTAATGGTAATAGTATGAGTGCGATAATCATTAAATATATACGATTGATTTGCACTTGATTTTACTTACAATAATGATTATAAATAAAATGAAATAACATACAAGTGAAATCAAGTAGAAATTAAATGCAAAACAAGTGTGAATGTATGATAATTATGCTATTAGAATTGTCATTGATAATAAAAATGAAATGTTGAGATTATAACCCGCCCAATAAATAGTGTGGATTATTAACAGGCAACGAGCAATAGTTTGAATTATTAAAATTCAATTTGCTTTTTATATTACTTTAATAGTCATAAGAACTCTATTTCAACTTTTATCTAAATGAATCTATATAAATCACACATAACATTTTCTTTTTCCCGCTATTTATTATTAAGGTTTTCATTCCAGTCATGTCCAGCTTTCATATCATTTAACTAGGGTGTATGTCCTCATATGAGGGTTCATCTAGCTTAATGTTTGATTGTATAATTTCTAAGATGTATATATGCACTACCAATAGTCACTAATATTTTTAGTATGATGTTATGAACCTATCGACTTTAAAGTTAAGTTTATTTTGAACATGTAGTTAAGGTCCCTAAACATTTGGGGAAGCATGTGGTTTTCATGCTGGGGAAGGATATATCATATTGGGATGATTTGATTATGATTTCACTAGACAATGGTTTTTAGACAATGTGAATTTTAGTGATGGTTAACTAGAATTAGACTTAGTTGTGATTAATTTGAGACTAGTTTGGATGTTGACTATGTATAGCCTTTGATGAATTAGTCCTGCTACGATGTTTATTACTTATCATCACAACATAAGTTGATATTCAATCGTCATGCGAAGCCCCTGACTTGGTGTTATAACTATGAATAATCTGACTTTTTGATATCTCCAATTAAGGGATATGCAATCCTTATATAGATACAAAAGTTACACATAAGTACAAAATAATAAACAAAATACAAATAGAGAACAAATAGAATTTAAGCATTAACATCCCCCCTCAAGCGAAAAGGTGGTGGTCCAAGACGAAGTTTGCTACGGAAGAACTCAAACTGAGGCCGAGAGAGACTCTTAGTAAAAATATCCGCCGCTTGAAGCTTGGTCAGAATGAACTTGGTGTGAAGTTTGCCAGAGATCACAAGTTCTCGAACGAAGTGGTAATCCAAGTCAATGTGTTTAGCTCGTTTATGAGCAATTGGATTCTGAGACAAGAAAATAGTGCTCTTATTATCACACAAAAGAGTTGGACGAGCACTAGGTAAGGCATGAAGCTCACGTAAAAGATGTGTAATCCAAATTATCTCAACTGCAGTAAAGGCCATGGCCTGATATTCCGATTCACAACTTGAACGTGATATCGTCGGCTGCTTCTTAGCACTCCAAGAGACAAGATTCCCACCTAAGAAGATGGAAAAGCCGGATGTAGACCGTCGAGTCTCCAGACATCTGGCCAGTCAGCATCAGAGTAACCCACAATGGAGGTGTGCATTTGCTTAGTAAATGATAACCTGTAAGCCAACGTTCCTTTGATATACCTTAACGTTCTGCATGTGAACAGTGGTAGGAGTTTGGAGAAATTGACTGACTTGGTTTACAGCATAAGAGATGTCTGGTCGAGTAATGGTTAGGTACTGAAGAGCACCAACTAGGGAACGATAATGTGTAGGATCATTGTAAGGCTCACCAAGAGTAGAAAACGTCTCATGAGTAGCAAGGGGGGTGTGGACTGGTTTAGCATCCAATAGATCCGCTCGTTTGAGAATGTCGCGAGCATAGTTCGATTGACTGAGAAATAGGCCATCAGTGGTGCGAGTGACCTCAAGTCCAAGGAAATAGTTAAGATCACCGAGATCCTTGATAGCAAATTCTTGATTTAGTTTGGAAATGAATGAGGTGATGACGTCAGGCTTGATACTAGTCAAAATAATGTCGTCAACGTAGACAAGCATGTACATTAACAAGCATCTTTTTTGAAAACAAATAGAAAAGGATAACAAATAGAGAAGGATCGGCCCTACTGCATGTGAAACCATTTTGGAGAAGAAAAGAGCTAAGTCTATGGAACCACGCTCGTGGAGCCAATTTAAGCCCATATAACGCTTTGTTTAGACGACACACATGATTAGGAAACCGAGAGTCAATTAATCCAGGGGTTTGTTCCATGAATACAAGCTCGTTCAGATGGTCATGAAAAAATGCGTTATTAACATCGAGTTGATGAAGTGTCCAATTATTGAAGACCGCCAAGGATAATACAACACGAATGGTAGCAGCCTTGACAACAGGACTAAACGTGTGAGAAAAATCAAGACCCGGTATCTAACTGAATCCTTGTGCCACGAGTCTAGCTTTGTAGCGTTCAACGGTACCATCGGCCTGAAACTTTGTGCGATAAAGCCATTTGGCACCAACAACATTATGACTCATTGGACGTGGAACTAAAGTCCATGTGTGGTTTTTGTGAAGAGCATCAAGTTCTTTTTGCATGGAAGCAATCCAATGTGGGCTTTTAATGGCAGATTTTAGGCCTTTTGGGTCTCGAGCTGCAAACAAAGCAGCAAATAAAGCATTATGTGAGATATGGGCAAGATCGACTTGATGTTTCGGTTTAAAGATCCCATTTTTTGACCTAGTTGTCATCAGATGAGTTGAGGTTATGGATGGTATTGAGGCAGTCACAGAGGCAACATGTTCGATGGGAGGTGGGATAGGGTTAGGGGATGGAATGTGAGGAGAGTTAGGTTGGGGGTTGGGCAAAGATGGGCTAGGAGACGGGTTGGGTGGAAGGGAGGATAAAGAAGGTGGGCTGTTTGGAGGAGAGATGGATATAGTGGGTTGAGGCAAAATAGGAGAGGGACCAAGTTGATCTTTAATAGGATCGGGTGGGCAACCCATGCATGTTGGTGATTGAACTGTGGAGGGAATAATTTGGGCATTGGGTAATGGGCTTGATGGGGTACACGTGGGGTGGGGAAGGTCATCTAGAAAAGAGTTAGTTGTAAGAAGACTGGGATTAGAGTGTGATGAATGGTCACTAAAGGGAAAGGATCCTTCATCAAATTTGGCATGGCGAGTGATGTAGATTCGTGAAGTAGTCGGGTCGAGACAACGGTAACCTTTATATTGGGAGGAATAACCCAAGAAGATACAAGGAAGACTCCTTGGGGCAAGTTTGTGGGCAGCATAATTACGTAGGTACGGGTACACCTGACATGCAAATGCTTTAAAGTTCGCATAATTAGGTTTGTATTTGAATAATATTTCAAATGGTTATTTTCCTTGTAGAACCGTCGAGGGCAGACGGTTAATAATATAAATGGCCGAAGAAAAAGCTTCTACCCAATATGATAAAGGAACGTGACCATTGAACATCATAGCTAATCCGGTTTCAACGACGTGCCGGTGCTTCCGTTCAACACGCCCATTTTGTTGCGGAGTATATGGGCATGAAAGCCGGTGAAAAGTACCATTTTCCTAAAATAATTGTTTGACACTAGTACTCAAGAACTCCGTTCCACCATTACTTTGAAAGACCTTAATAGTACATGAAAGTTGAGCTTGCACAAAATTCATAAATATGGATAAAATACTTGGAAACTCTGACTTTGTTTTCATTGGGTAAAACCAACTAAACCGGGAGAAATCATCCACAAATATTACATAAAACCGATAACCATCAGTGGATGTAACCGGGGATGGGCCCCAAAAATCACAATGAACAAGTTCTAATGGGTATTAAGCTCAAAAGATAAACGATGTCCTTCTGCCATTTCACAAGATGAACAAATAGTTGGTTTCGGTAAAATAGATGTAACAGATAAACAACCATTTTTATTAAAAAGCCAAATAGTGTCAAAAGATACGTGGCCTAGACGAACGTGCCACAACTCAAATGAAGCTTTTAAAGAAGGTGCAGCAAAAAGGGCCTGATGGTCGGAGGTCAACACGTACATTCCATTTTCACACTTTCCTTGAGCTAGAGTTTCCCTTGTCGTCCGGTCCTGGATATAAAAATACGGTTTGGAAAATAAGACGTCCACATGGTTATCGTTAGTCAATTTACTAATGGAAAGTAAGTTTTTCTGCAGATTGGGAAGAACCAATACATGATTTAACATGATGTCGGGCATAAGTTTAGTACGCCCAATATGTGAAACTGGAAGTCTATGACCATTACCAAACGTAACATATGCCTTACCATTAAAAGGAGTGGAACAGTATCCGGAGATGGGTCCATGTGATCCGTAGCCCCTAAATCAACAAACCAATCCGGACTGGAGTTGGTCACTTGACACTGCGCATGAAATGCTCTAGCAAGATCCATCTCTGTTGGAACATTGGTTTTATTGGCAAATTGAGATAAATTGGGACATTGATTAGCATAGTGTCCATTTGTGCGACATAGTTGACAATGAGGTGGTCTCCGACCATGCCCACGACCACCAACATGCGGCCACGAGGGGACCTACTAAACTCACGAGCAGAACTAGCCGGGGGCCGACGAGACTGTTCAGCAGAGAAGGCAACAGGAGAAGATGAAGTACTGTGTAAGGGCACAGAAATAGTTTGTGACTCTCGGCCTGAGCCAGCAAGTCACGGAACAACGGAGCAGGTCTAGATGTACGAATAGCAGTGGAGAAGCCTTCAAAGGACGGTCCCAAACCATAAAGGAACCAATGTAATTTGTCAGCATCATCAACTGGATGCCTGATTGCGGTTAATTGGTCGCATAAAGTCTTAAACTTCCTGCCAAAATCTGCCACAGAAGATGAACCCTTGGTGGATAGACGTAACTGATCGCGAAGGTTATGCATACGTTCAACAGAAGAGTTGCTATAGGCGGCTTCAAGGGCAAGCCAAATTTGGGGAGCAGAGGTTAAACCGATGACTTCGGCAATGGCCTCCTCCGATAGTGAGGCGTTGAGAATGATTATTGCCTTCTTGTCAGCCACAAGCCAAGCAGAGTAGGCCGGAATAGGAATAGGTTTATCATCCTTAATGATCTCTGATGTAGTGATTGGGAGAGAACCATCAATATGTGGAAGAAGATTTTGAAAGGAGAATATTAGGAGCATTTGATTCTTCCATAGAAGATAATTAGAGGAGGACAATCGGATTGTTATCATGTGGAGAATGGTGTTCATGGAGATGGTTGGATCAGAGGAAGAGGATGCCATGGAGAAAGGAGAAAGGCAGAGGAAGGCGAAGGTGAAGAAAGGGCAGGTTAGGAAGAAAAAAGATGGGGAAGGGATCGAAAGAGGCGTATGATACCATGTGAATAATCTGACTTTTTGATATCCCCAATTAACGGATATGCAATCCTTATATAGATACAAAAGTTACACATAAGTACAAAAGAATAAACAAAATACAAACAGAGAACAAATAGAATTTAAGCATTAACAATAACCAACGTGATCCATGGTAAGAAAGTTTTAACCTTTCTTTTGGTTTTTACTTTGTTTCTAGATATGATGTAAGATGATTCATGTGTCTACTTATGCTGCAAAATAATATAAAGAAGAATGGATAGTCGAAACCTAACACAATGAGTGTTACAACTATTAACTCTCGGAGCAATGTGCACTATAAAAATACAAGGGTGATAACACAAGAATAAATGAGAAAGAAAATATAGTTGTAATTGTAAATAATTAAAATCATCAAGGAGGATTAACTTTTAGAGATTACATACTATACAAAATACAACTTGATGTACAGTAAAGTACAAGGGTTTCTGAAGAATGTACAACATATTATGCTGTAAGCTTTGATTGGCTTGCTGGGCAGTGGGCTTTCTTTGAATGGTCTGTTTAGGCGGTGGAGGGTTTCTATTCTTACCCCGCCTGTTGGAACATTCTTTTCTTTTCTATTACACCAACGAAGATTTATCCTTCTCTCTCAACCATGGTCACTATGACCGGCCATCGTTGATGGAGAAGACTATGAAGATGAAAACGATGAAGATGATACTCATAATTTTTTTTATTAAGCTCTAATTCTGCACCAAGTAGGAAAAACAATTGCGATCGCACTTATACCTCTTTACCCTTTTGCTTCCTATGCTCAATTTGATCACTGTAGTTAATGATCATTGTTTAATGTTGTTTTATACCTTCTTTTACGAAAACTCCTTTTGAGATTATCATATTTAGTTTTCTTTACTTTGAATGCCTTTTGTTTGGGTCATCCATTCCATTGAATAGCATGTGCTGCACTCATTTGTGTTTTTAATTTATTTAGTATCAACTAATGTTTTTTATGACTGTAGAGAATCATTCATCATCATGCTTTTTTCTAAAATTAGTGGTCTTCTGTTGTATCAATATACTTGATGCCTTTTGTGAATGATTTTGAGAGTGTGGGTTGATCGAATTCTGCTAATTAATTAAACAACTATACCTATTGTTTAATTGACTATCAATTGATATAAGATTTTTTTGCAGGATGCTAAAGGTCTTACATTTTTAACAGTGATTGAATGAGGTTGTTAAAGAATAATAGTTTATCTTAGTAGGTAATTTTTATTTATTCTTTGAATGTCAGTTGGTACACTCAGTGGCTGCAAGTTATAATGCATATTCGAATGAGTTGTTTTAAGGTCTAAGAGGCCATGACAACTTAAGTCAAGATTTGCCTGTTGGTATGGAAGAATCAGAGGATGGCAAGTTGGGTTGTACACTTGCAACCTCTATTGCAGCCATTTGAAACAAATCTGAGCCTCCAAAAACTTAAGTGATGGTTATCTGTATTTCTAATGATCTTTTAATTGTTATATTGAATGAAGTCAACAGGTCGTATTCAATTATATTAGTGGCAATTAAATGCTTAAGTGATGATTATCTCCCTTCCTAATGAGCTTTCATTTTGTTGTTATTTTAGATGTGGTCGTGTTCCATTACATTCTTTGAATGTCGGTTGGTTCTATTCTATTAAATTCTTTGAATGCCAGTTGGTCAGGTAACGTTCGGTTTTGTAGATTTTTATTACTTCATTGGTGATTTATGTTGAGTAATTGGTTTTTGATGACAGGAGCTTGGGTTTACTAATGCGTATAAATCATAGAAGGAAGTAAAAGGGCAATTTCATGAACGATTTTGGCTATGAAAATTTTGTAATAAACAAAACCAATACAGTGACGTTGTGGTCCTAAACTTAAGTTGTATGCATTCGTTTGTTAACAGACTCAGTGGCCGTTTGTTTGCCTCTTAACCATTCAAATGTCTAAATAGTTTAGCACTTAATGGTTTAGAGTGTTTGTTTTGTGAGCAGATTTCTGAATGGTTAAAAACTTTTGCATCTGAATAGTTAAGCATTATAATTAGTCTGAATGGGTAAAAGCTTTTATCTGAACTGGTCAAACATTTGAATCTGCATAGTTAAGCAATATACTAGCTCTTAATGATTCGAACCTCTTATTGGTTCAGCACTTAATAATTCGGAACTCTTAATGATTCAGCACTTTCTCTTTCAAAAGTTGCCAAACAGTCCCTCAACACAAATACAACATACATTTGTTATGAATATTTGGTCCTACTGCTTGGTTGGTACCTTTATTTGTGTTTCACTATTCTTGCATCATTCATAAATCTCATGTAATTGCAAAATTTTGCCTGTGTTTCTCTTAATGTGTTTTTATAAGTTTTTAGTTTTAACATTTAAAAATTACCCCGTCGTGTAGCACGGGATGCAATGCTAGTTATGAAACAAAAATCAAGCTTTAATTTGTTATATATCTTAGTATGTTATTCTATTATCTTCATAATTAAAAATAAAGATTTTTTGTCAGTTACTTTTATGAACTTAAAATAAAGATGAAAAAGTCTTTATACATAGGTGTAAGGATAAATAAGTAATGATGATGAATCTTTTACACTTATAGAATTCTATATTGAACTCTTGATCAAATACATTAATGATCTTCTCTTTATAAAAGTAGCTAGCTAGGTAGGACCACCCTTGAGGTTTTATTTAAACTAGAGGACTTCTACTCGATCTTTAAACATGTGTTGTTATGGGCCACTCCTTATATTCTGGAATAACATACATAAACGTTTATTGAATCAAGTAACAATGCTGTATTAGCATGAACATTAAAAGAGCCCAAGAGCAGCAGCCAAGAATAGAATAATAACAAGGAGAAGAAGTTGAGGGGGTAGAGTTAAAGGGAGAAGAAATGGAAGAATAAGAGTAATGAAGGCGAGAATTACAAGAGGTATGGCTAGTACTATAAAGAGCGGGGTGAAGAGTAAGAGGAGAAAAAGTCCCATGATTAAAACAAATAGGTTTACAAGTGCTTTCTTGATTGAAGTCAATAAATAGGAAGGTTACGTAAAGGATATTGTTGATTTCCCATGCATTTGGCATGTCTTTTATTGCCAACAAATAGGAAGGTTACGTAAATTGACAAATTATACTTGTTTCATATGAATTATGTATATGCGTTTATATATATAAAAGATACAAGATTGCATAAAACTTAAAAAGAGTCATTTTATCCCTGACGTTTCATTAAAATTGCTATTTCAATCTAAAAACTTGTTTTTGCCATTTACAATATAGTTTACCAAATGTTGTCCTTTACATCCATTTCACTAACAACATTAAAATCTCCATTAAAATTGAGGCTAGTATAGTCTTTTTCAACACCATAATTAACAAATTAAAAGCAATTAACCTAACCCTAGTCCAACTAAGAAAGAATTGATTTCTACTTCCAACTAAGGAGATGACATCGATTTCAACACAGTTTGAACATCTTTACCTATTCGATTGAGGTTGCTGGTGTGTTTGAGTACCTCTGTTCGATTTCAACACAATAGCAACCTTTGTCGAATAGGTAATGATGTCGAAGTGTTGAACTCAAATAGAATAATAGCCTCAATCGAACAGGTAAAGATGTTCGAACTTTATTGAAACCAATGTCATCTCCCTAGTCGCATGTAGAAATCAAAGCTTCCTAAGATGGATTAGGGTAATCGGGTGGTCTCCATAGTCAAAGGTAGAAATCAAAGGATTTCATATTATTAAAATGTGTTTATTAGTTTTAATTGTATAATAGTTCATTAATTGTTTTTAATTGGTTAATTAGGGTGTTGAAAAAGACTGAAACATCCTTAATTTCAATGGAGGTTTTAACTGTGTTAGTGGAGTGAATGGAAACCACGACATTTGGTAAACTATAATATTAAAATTACAAAAAAAAAGTTTTTGGATTGAAATGCAATTTTGATGAAACATCAAGAATGAAAATTAAATTTTACCTTTTAATCTATTATTGATTAAATATCTTTATTCTTCGGTTTATGATATAAATTAAATCCATGTCCCTTTTTTAAGTAAACCTCACACTAGTAGGTAAGAAGAGGGGCTCCTTTTTTCTTGTTTGGTTTACTTATGGTGGGTTGCAAATATGTTCTTGAAAGTTTAAGTAGTACTTGTTTATTTTGGATAGAATACTACAAGTATGGGTTTTCTTTTAAACAAATATATATATATATATATATATATATATATATATATATATATATATATATATATATATCTTCATCTACAGGCTTTTTTTATGAGAACCAATTTGGTAGATCCATCATGAGCTTTTGAAGGCAAAAATCAGATTACAACTTTAACAAACAGTAACTGATTTGGTGGAGAAAAGTCATACGGTGGTGGTGTTTAGTGTCATTTCAGTCGAACAAGGGGATGGGCTGGTGGTTGGGGCTATTTGAGGTGAAGAAGGGTATGGGGTGGGCAGTATACGATGCTTTGTTGGTAATTCAGTCTAGTTAGGTTTTTGTTTGTCCAAGTATTTAAGTGAAATGCCAAAATATATTCTTTAGCTTGATTTGTGATAGAAAACAAGTTTACAAACACTCATGTATTACGTTAGACTGATTTCTAGTCTAAACCCCTACATGAAGAGGATCTATGATATTTTCCACTAGATGCTCCTTATTAATTATGGACTATGAAATGGAATCCTTTTGAAAATTCTCAAAAGACTTGTTGCATGTTGTTCTAAACCACTACATGATTTTTTAGAATCTTTAGTAAAAGAAGTAAGAATATTGTTAGATGAAATTCATTCAATCATTATATTACAATGGACTTCAACATTAGCTTGAGGTGTTGAATCTTTTGTAGATGAAGTCTGATTGTTCGCATAAACATTGTGTTAGCTTGTGGTTCTTGAACAACTTCAAGAGGTTCAATAGCTTCAGGAGCTGACATATTCTAACGTGTTCAGAATGGATCAAAATCAACTAGATATCAATCTTATCCTTGAAACCATAAGTACTTAGTTTCTCTTAAGAACTCACTTGGAAGATTTAATGTAACACTGATGTGATCTAAATTATACATAAAAATACTTTCAAAAGCACCTCAATTATTCCTTAATATCATCTTTTAAATGATGAAAATGTACTTAAAATGTTAAATTGTGTTTTTAGGTGTTCAAAAGGGCAAGATGGACAAAAAAGCATATTTAACAAGAATTTGAATAAAATAAAGTCTTGAAGACCAAGCATGGGGCCGTGCCTCATTAAGCACGCCCCCATGACAAGCATGCCCCCATAACTCGCCTGAAACACACCTCGGGCTTAAATTGGCACACCCCCATGTTTGGACATCTGACAAAACAAAAAGTACTATTCCCCAAATGTAAAGACGGAGCCGTGCCCCAAGAGTCAAGGGGCCATACCGCACCTCCAACATGGGGTCGTGCCCCATTTAACACGGGGCCGTGCCCCATTTAACACGGGGCCGTGCCCGACACTTCCTACACGTACGAACCGATCAACTTTCGTAAGCATTATACTAGCATGGGACCGTGCCGTTTTTGGCATGTAGCCGTGGTTAAATACTCTAGAAAGCCTATAAATAGAGACCTAAGTTCATCATTTGAGAGAGTTTTGTGGGGTAGTTACTCTGTTGAATTCTCTCGGGAATCAAGTCTTAAAGACCATTTGGAGGCTCAGGAGGTGCATATAACACTTGAAAGAAGCTTGGGATTTTCGAAACATCATCCATTATGGATCATCGGTTTGATTGTTCTATTTCATAGATGATTTCATATCTATCTTCTATGTTACTTGTTGTTATGTTCAAGCTCATTATGAGCTAAACTTTCTTTATCATTCTAATTGGATGAAACTTATGTAATTTGTGATGAACTAATGATGTGATTTATGTTATGTTAATCTTGGGTAAGCTTTTGTTGCGTAGCATCTACATTTGAACAGAAAGTTATAAAGTTATGATTTGTAATTGTGAATGCCATATAAGGTTGAAAAACATATGAACTAACTTTTATTCACAAAACTATTCTTCATAACAAATCTATGGCTAATGAACTAGAAATGGTTATTAGAAATCATATAACTTTAGCTTTCTGATCATTTGCGGGTTCCTTTTTATTAGTCTAAGAAATCTACAGTAATTGTTACGGTGTTCTAAAATTAATGGTATGTTAAAAAGAAACTTGATCAACTCTCTTTCTATCATTAAGTTATGTTTTCAGAAATCGTATGTTAAAAGATTACAATGGATCTACCTACATTACTAGTGGCTTTAATTCATCAGTACTGTCTTTAATTGATCAGTACTGTAAGTTACTCATGCTGGTGTCCTTGTCAATACGGAGTCGCCAGACGAGAAATCCATGTTCGCTCACATTTATAAACATTAACATAACTACTTAAACCTATATCTTTACTCACACCATGATATTCGTCACAGTTACATAAGTGTAATCTAATTAGGATGATAGCCTTAATTTCCTGTTTTAAAACCCTAAAAGTCTCAACTTTTATTTTCATTTTAATTATTGTTTTTAAATTCAAAAAAAAAATCTTGGTTACATCAATGCAACTTATCATTTTCCCAAAACAAAATCAAATCTGGTAGTCAATCATAAAGGTTGCTAAGTAAGCTCAATGTGTCCACGAATTAATACTCGATTCTTACCATCACTATATTACCACACGACAGGTACACTTGCCTCTTGTCTATGTAGTTTAGTATTTGTAATAACCAATTAAAACTAAATTTGTGCGAAAAGTTTTTATCAAAATATATATACCCTTCACACGCACCAAACACCTTGAGAACTTTGCATAAAATATGATAAACCTAGAAAATATAGGGTTAAAAGTGAAGGTTTCAAGGAACTAGGGTTTTGGAAAAATTGCAAAACTTGACCCTAACGGTCGTCTACGAACAACCGAATTAGGGTTTTGAGATCTTAATGGCATAACGGACCACTATGCCATCTACTACGTGTTCACTAAGCAAATCCCTCATTGATTGACACGTGGTATGCTGACGAGGATCAAGAGAATGACACGTGCCATGTAGGAGTGATAAGTGCCCAATGACGAGGGATTCGATGTTGACATGTGTAGACACACACGTGTCAAAGTTTGATCGTTTAAAAAGTTTCTCAGCTGCCATGGTTGCGTCACGAATCGTGACTAACTGGGGAACTGTCCACGATGGTGGGTGTGATCAGGCTATAAAAACCTATATATGCCGGGAAAACTTTATGAAAAAGTATTGTTTGCTTTACCCTTTTTAAGATCCTAAACCCTTATGTGTCAAATTTTGATGGGTTAAAATGATTCTCAGTTGCCATGGTTGTGTCACGAACCGTGACCACTCGGGTAACAGTCCATGATGGTGGACATGATCAGGCTGTAAAAGCTTGTATATGCCAAGAAAAGTTTATGAAAAACTCTTGTTTCCTTCACCTTTATTAAGATCCTACACCCCTATTATACCTCGTTTAAGCTAGTTTAATACCCCATTAAGTTCAAGGAATGCAGGTGGTGGTACTACTCGAGAATCCAGAAGCTTTAAGTTGTGATTCTAGCCTATTGACTAAGGTGACCGTGTTTACAAAACTTCATTTTCATGTTACATCTTATGTGCACAAATATTTATGAAATATTTTCATGTATGTTTAAGAAATATCTATTTTCAAATGTTTATGTCTATACCGAACTAGCATTTGGTTGTATTGAATCAGTCAGAACAAAGGTTTAAGTGACCATAACACAATATACGTATATCGATCGAAGACACACATATCAATGGGTAATTGTGTGTTATGCCACAATACAACTGAATTCATCTCAGCATATATGAATCGAATGATTTCAGAGTATGGGCCTTATTAATAAACGAGACAACTATAAAACAACATGTGATAATGATTTTAATACTAAACATGCTGTTATAAAATGTCTTGTAATATGATTCACTTGATTTATACACACATTCCACTTTCAAAATGTTTTATTGTAAATGAAATGTATGTGTTTAAAATAAGGGTTATGTGTTAAGTAAACTTTACATCATCGAAGCAATCATTGGTAGATTTGAAGACTTTATAGTTAGACTATCGGGCTCTAACCCACCTTGTATCACATTTCAAAGTCTAATATTTCATTTTGAAAACAATTTATATTGTTAAGTATTTGTGAAAATTCTTATTTTAATTTTATGGATATTTGTATTCAATCTCTAATATTGAAATACGATTATTTGATCAATCAAGATCATCTCAATTTTAAGACATAAAATGTTTTAAGAAGTGAAATGAGACTCAACCGGTAGATTTGATTATTTAAAAAATAAAAAAAATCAAAATACTTCTGTTGAATTTAAAACTCTTATTGATTTTCAGTGAGTAAATTTAAGGACCTTTACATGATACCAACCGACCCGGCTAACATGTCTAGGGTTTCTTGAGTCCAAGGTGTAACATTAAAAGTCTAAAAAATGCTATCCATGACATCAAACCAATGAGAACCGTTTTGTATATTAGTAGAGTTTAACTCTTACCAATCAACATAGAAGGACCATGAATCATCTTGGTTCTTCAAGTGTAAACACGATATGCCATTGGTTACAAAGAATAACCAAGGAAGAAACACTTATTTTGCAGCAAACTTACTAATATGATCCTATGTGTTCAACAAAGTATAAAAGCACCTAAATTTTGTGAAAACATCAATATTTTTCTTTCTCTTATAAAACAACTCGTAAGAAGTGTTGTTGTTATCTTGACAATAAGAGCTCAATTCAACACATAGCAAGCAGTGCTAATAGCTTCTACCTAAAAGATGATTGGCAGCTTCAAGTCAACTAATATCATGTTTGCATCTTTGATTAATGTCCGATTCTTTCTCCTTTCAACATGATTCTTTTATGGTGTTGTTGTGGCGCTGAACTGTCTAAATATCCCTTGGTTGTCACAGAAAAAATTAAACACGTTATTAACAATATAGTTACATTATTAGTTTAAACTCTTTTGATTTTTAGATTACTAATCTTCTTAATTTTTTCAATAACTATATTATAATTTTAGAAGTACCCTTTAGCAACTACAATACATAGTTCAATTAGAACAAATTCTTCTTTGGGTAACCCTTTAAATCAATTTTGTTTAAGTGTTTTTTCAAATATTTAAAATTAAGGTGCCCCAACCATTTGTGCCAAAGATGTGGAAAAGTATCATATGCTTTAAATAGTTGGAATGATACGTGTGTAGATGAAGATATATCATACATCTTCATAATATAGTAATTGTTCATTCTAGATGTCCATATTAACACTTCTTCAATAATAAAAAAACCTTGATTAGAAAACAAGCATTATAAATTAGTAAAATGAACTAAACAATTTCTATCACACATGTACAACACTAAAGTGATTATTATTAAGTTTAGGGAGATAATTGACATTTTCAAAACCAAGCTTACCATATATTAATCACAAAACCTTGTCTAGAAATCTTACCACCACGTTCATCACCGGTAAAGGCTATGTGTCTTACATTAAAAATCTTGATGTCATGTAATGGAGATGGTTTTCTTGTCATTTGGCGAGAAAAACCATAGATAGTTTACTTGTCATTTGGCGAGAACAACCATTATCAACTTGTTGAAAGTTGTTGCTAGTCCTCTTAGTATTTTGTGGCTGGGCTTGGTTGTCCACAAAACTTTGCTCTCCACACTTTTCATTCTCAAACATTTTTCGTTTGTCTCCATATCATTTTAGGCTTATTTTCCTTCTTATCATTCTTTTTGGAAATAGTCTTACGATTATCAACCTTTTTTTCTATCATTTGTTTTGATGAACCTATTGTCGTGAAACTTGTAATTTAGAAAGTCAGAAACAAATTGAATATTATTTTGATGAAATCGTTTCATTAGAATATCAAAAAGTTATTCCCAACCAATCCATTATCATGAAATTCGTACCATTGACTACTAGCATAAAATGGTACAAAATGTCTTGAAGGTGTTTGACAAACCTAGGATTTCAAATGCAACATTCTAACCCGGCTAGGGCTAACATTTCCCCATTTCAGAAATCAAAACAAAGTAAAATCCCATAGATAATTAAATAACTACTTTACAAAAAATAATATAAAGACTTATTTAAAAAATTTATTCTAATTATTAATTTACATTCTCTAATTATCTAGCTCTATTCATTCATCCCTATAATTCCTTTGCACATCTAGTGTGAAATAAGTGTTGGATCAAGTAAGACTGCTGCAACCAAAACAAACACTTAGAACATTTTTGGTGCAACTGATGAAGTTCCGAAGGCAAAAGATGAACTTTCGAAGGTCGAGGCTGAAAGAGCTTCCGAAGAGGAACTCTAACTTCCGAAGACAAAGTCTTCCTTCTTCTGAAGTTCAACACTTAGAAGCGTTCAAGATAAAGACTTCCGAAGTATGAAGTCCTGAAGATCATCAAGCCTCGGAAGAAGTAGACTCTTCTGAAATATAAGTGCCTTCGGAAGAACTTGTTCTTCCGAAGCCAGTTAACCTTCGGAAGAACCTACTATGAACCAGGGGATATAAGTATGGTCCTTCTGACAGATCCGCTGCGATCTCTGATATGGCGCTTTCCCACGCCCATGTAGTTGACCATACTTTATTCCACTGTTCATTCCTTATCAGTTAGTATAGTTACCAACTTTAGTTAGTAACAAAAGGTAAGTCATGGACATGTCATGACTACCAAATCTTAGATAGTATTTTATCTAGGATACCTTACCTTTAGCAATGTAGTATTTGCTTTAGCTGTAAGTTTCCAGCTGGTATCAAAGTATAACCGGCTGTAGATAGTAGTATATATAGTTTCTTATTGTAACTCTGTAAACATGCTTGTAAGAGTCTTGTAACACTTTGAGTTGAGAAGTAATATATACAAGTATCTTGAAAAACTATCTTCTTGTGTTTTGTTCACTTAGTATATTACTATCAACTCTTAAGAGATTCTGTTTCATCTAACCGAGTGACTTTGTGAGTTTGAGAGATAATACTTGTGTTGAGTGACAAAAACCGATCCTGCAATTGGTATCAGAGCTTTTTAGGCTCTTGATTGTGAGATCTTACCATCCAAATCAACCTTTTTCTTCACTCATACTTTCACTTCACTCAAAATGGACCTCAACCAAAAATCATCTGAAAGTGAAATGGGGACGATGTCTAAATCATCACCCCTGAAAACTTCAGATCTTGGAGCAGACGTATTGAAGGTTTCATTAGATATCAAGATAGCATAATTTGAAAATCTATCACCAATGGCCCTTATAAGCCAAAGGTTGCAGCACCGGCCGGAAATGGTACTATGATAGAGAAAGATGTTGAAGACTATTCTAATGAAGACCACAAGCGACTAGAGATCGATAGAAAAGCAATGACTGTTCTTATGACTGCCATACCCAACTCCATCATGGTGGGATTTAAGCATTGCCAGTCAGCCAAAGAACACTTTGATGCTTTGGCTCAGATGTATGCCAACTCCAATGACTCCAAGAAAGATTCCCTAAAGTAAGAGTTTGAAAACTTCACTTATATTGCTGGAGAGACCCTTAGCTAGCAATACTTCAGGTATATGGATCTTATTTCATCACTTCAGTCTGTGGGAGTGACTCTTGAGATGAGAGATCTCTCAACAAAGTTCATGAGTGTACTTCCAAATGAGTGGACTTTCTACTGTGTCTCTATCAAGAGGACAGAGAACTTAAACTCTCTCACGATGACTGAACTATATGGCATCTTGGATGGATAATGTGTAGAAATGGAAAACAAGAGAGGCCACCAGGTGAGTAGACCCTCAAGCCTTCCTGCTAGCAACGCTTTAATGGTTGCTGAAGGCTCAAGAACCCCCTAACCTCAGCAGTACCTGACTTACTCCTAGCAACCATCCTGTTCTTCTGGGCCATACATTACCTTTCCCGAGACTCCAAGGTCTCAACAGGCTCAGTCAAGTCCTTTCCAGGACAGCTGCACCTTTGTCTCAGGAAATGGGCATTCCAGTGATTTTCAATTTTGCTTTGATAATCTGGAATGTTTCAGCCCAGATGATGTTGAGTACATGGATATTGTCCAACACATGGCTCTGTTAACTTACAGGGCAAAGAAGTTCTTTAAGAGAACTGGAAGGCAATTTCCCCAAAACCCAACTAACAGCAAGTTCGGGTTTGGCAAGACAAAGGCTAAATGTTACAACTGTAACCAACTTGGCCACTTTGCCAGGGAATGCAAGGCTCCTAAATCCAATCCGGGAACCTCTCAAGCCTCTACACATCCCTCCACACCTAAAGCCACCGGGAAGGTAACTGAACAACACACAGCTACTGTTGCTCAAGAGATGGACTGGAGCTTTATGGTGCAGGATGTGACTCCTGCTTAAGTATTAATGGCTGGAACTGATGACAACAAGGTATTTGAACATCTCTGTACACTAGCTTGCATTGCTAAAGTTAAATTGTATTAGGACTACAATATGGAAATCAAATCTGATATTGAGTCTTTGAATATCCTTAAAAGTGATTTTAAAAGGGCTGAATCTAACTATAAAATGAAAATTGAAGAGTTGGAGAAAACTGTGTCCTTTTTAAAACATGAACATACCAACTATAGGACTCAAATCAAAGATTTAATCTCCAAATTGAGTGAGGCTCAAGCCCAGCTAGTCACAGCTGAGGCAAAAGCCAGGAAGCATGCTATCTCTGAGCAAAACTTCCAAGCCATTCTTGCATCAACCTCCCACTCAAAAACTTGTTATCAAAACAAAGGTGGGTTGGGAACCAATGAAATTGCTCCACCACATTCTTATGAGTCTATCAGACAACCAAGATGTGGGACCGAAGAGCAAGAGGTTCCAACTGTTGACCCACCACCTCATGAGTTGAAGAGTGATGCAACTATGGAGACCATCACAGGGAAGGATCAGGTAAATCAACCCATTCCCACCAGTGATGATCAACCCCTAACCACCAAAGCCAGAAGAAACAGAGCCAAGGCAGCTAGAAAAACTACCAAGAAAGTGGCTGAATCCAAGCTGAAGATAGACCCAAAACAAAAGGGTGTGTTCATTTCAGTCGGGTTCCAGATGGTTGGCAACTCTGATCCTGGAAAGGAGTGTAATACCAGCACTCCTGTCCTGCTAAAGGATCAGAAATTGAAGGAGAGGACTGTTGATGAAGACAAAAAAAAGCAAGAGACAACAGTCTTCACATCTCACAAAGGTTAACATTGCATGCATAATGTGTGGTCTGCAAAACCATACGGCAAAAGATTGTTACTACAATCCTGCAAGCACACATTATGCAAATAATGTTAAGAAAGAAGGAGTCAAGGAGGGTTTCACATTTGGACCATATCACATGGTACAAGTGATGCGGAAAGGAAAGCTTGTTTCCAAAGCAAAGTTGCTTTCTGAAGAAACTCATTCTTCCGAAGGGAAAATAGCTTCGGAAGATAAGGATAAGAAAAGTCAAAAGAACAAAAGAGTTCCTTTGAAACCTTTCGAAAAGAAGATTGCTTCGGAAGAAAAGGTAAGGAAATCTTCTTCCGAGAAGGAAGAAGCCTCGGAAGTATGCCATGCTGCCCAAGCTTTATCAAGCTCATCTACATTGATCAGCCAAGGGATGGAGTGAAAGATCAAACAAGATGCTGCAGCCCAAACCTCTTCTTCACAAACACCTATTGAACCTCCATGCATACACTTTGATTCAATTAAATCCTCATCATTGGAAAAGCCCAAGACCAGCAAGGCTTGGGTTTCCAATAAAAACTAACTTTTTCGCTTTATGTGCAGGGACATCCACATGACAAAAATGACAATGTATGGATTGTAGATAGTGGATGCTCCAGGCACATGACTGGGAACAGATCTCTTATTCAACAATTTCAACACTTTGATGGAGGTCCTGTTTAATTTGGAGGTGAGGCTGGAGGATACATTTTCGGCAAAGGAAGTGTATCCAACGGCAAGTTAAGAATCAACAAAGTAAACTTTGTCAAGCAGCTTGAATACAATCTTTTGAGTGTTTCTTAGTTTTTTGATCAAAAGCACCAAATGCTTTTCACAGAATATGAGTGCATTATCCTCAAACCTGGGATGACAATTCCTCAGGAATTGGTGCTTCTTAGATCTCCCAGAAAAAAAGGGATATGTACAAGCTAGATATGAACAATGCTTCCCCATTAGGTGAAGTATCATGCTTTCTTTCCAAAGCTGATGGTGATGAGTCAACTTTATGGCATAAACGAATGTGTCATGTAAATTTTAAACCCATGAATAAATTGGTTAAAAATAACTTGGTACATGGTTTGCCTAAAAAGGAATTTCTGTGCAAAGATAACTATGTTGCATGTCTGAAAGGAAAGCAACACAGAGCATCTCATAAATCCAAAGTAGTTAACTCTATCACCACTCCATTACACTTATTGCACATGGATCTATTTGGTCCCACAAATATAATGAGCATTGGAAGGAAATCATACTGCCTTGTGATCGTTGATGATTTTACTAGATTTACATGGGTATTCTTTTTAAGAACTAAAGATGAAACTGCTGAAACCTTAAAATCTTTTATTCTTAAAATAGAAAATCAAATTAATCACAAGGTTAAGATTATTAGAAGTGATCAAGGTACTGAGTTTAAGAATCAAGCTCTTGACTCATTCTGTAACTCAAAAGGGATTGCTAGACAGTATAGTGCTCCTAGAACTCCTCAACAAAATGGTGTTGCTGAGAGGAGAAATAGGACACTTATTGAGGCTGCTCGAACCATGTAAGCTGATTCAAAGCTGCCTCTAACATTCTGGGCAGAGGCAGTCAGCACTGCATGCTATGTGCAGAACAGAGTTCTTGTTGTTAAGCCACATGGAAAGACCCCTTATGAGCTATGGAACAAGAGGCACCGTTCATTGGCTTTCTTAGGTCCTTTGGCAGTAGGTGTACCATACTTAACACAAAGGACAATTTGGCAAAATTTGCTGAAAAGTCGGATGATGCTATCTTTGTTGGATATTCCTCCCACTCTATTGCCTATAGAGTTTACAACATTAAAAATCAACAATTTGAGGAATCATCCAACATTGTTGTTAATGAGCACACTTCTTGTGTTAAAGGGAATGTAACTAATCATATCTTTGATTTAGAAATGTTTCCAAACTATTCTAAACCTTCTTGTGAGAATGTTTCAGCTGGAATAGGTACTCAAAGTGATTCTGATGATGACCAACTGTTTGAGCTACCCAAACCTCTTCCAAGTTCTCCAAGAAATGCTGAAAATCAAGCTCCCACAATTGGAAGATCTGATAGCATAACTATCTCAAAAAACAGTGGAGTTTCAACAAGTTGTCAACAAAATAAGCCTCAAAACTCATCCAGTGACAATGTATAACACCAAGATGATGGAAGCAACATTTTGAAGGAATAAGCAACTACTAATGCTGCTTCACAACCAACTAATACTAATGCTGTCTCTCCTTCATTCAATCAGTCCTCATTGAATGAATGTGAGACATCAACTGGACCAAGTGTTCAAGTTCTTGAGCAAAACATGTCCAATTTGGATCTATCCATGCAACTGGATGTAATTCCTAGGCTCAGGATTCATAACACTCACCCAGCTAAGAACATCATTGGAGACGTTTCTGAAGGCGTGAGAACAAGGGGACAAACTCACAATGGGAATGTCTATTTGTACTCATGTTTCCTATCACAGATGGAGCCAAAGAAGGTAGAAGAAGCCTTGAAAGATAGTAGCTGGCTTGAATCAATGCAAGAGGAATTGCTTCAATTCAAAAGACAAAAGTTTTGGAACTTATGTCCTCTACCATCCGGTCAAGTACCAATAGGCACTAAATGGGTATTCAGGAACAAGAAAGATGATAGAGGCCTGATCATCAAAAACAAAGCAAGACTGGTAGTTCAAGGGTACACGCAAGAAGAGGGAATTGATTACACTGATGTCTTTGCACCTGTTGCAAGACTTGAGGCAGTGAGGATCTTTCTTGCTTATGCAGCATCCAAGAACTTTACAGTCTACCAGCTCGATGTCAAGTGTGCCTTTCTATATGGGGATAAAGACAGGGAAGTTTATGTGTCCAGCCTCCAGGATTTGAAGACCTATAGCACCCCACTTATGTGTGCAAATTGGATAAAGCTCTCTATGGGCTACATCAAGCACCTAGGCTGTGGTACGAGACTTTGTCTCAGTTTCTTCTGAAGAATGGTTACACCAGAGGTACCATTGACAAGACTTTATTCATAAGAAAGTCTGGGAAAGATATTTTGCTCGTGCAAGTCTATGTTGATGACATCATATTTGGTTCATCAAATGATCAAATGTGTAAGGACTTTGAGAGCATTATGAAGAAGAAATTTAAAATGAATTCTATGGGAAAAATGGACTTTTTCTTGGGAATTCAGGTAAAACAGATGAATGAAGGGTTCTTTATCAATCAATCTAAGTATGTTTAAGACATCTTAGAAAGATTTGATATGAAAGATTACAAGCCAGCAAAGACTCCTATACCTAGAAATCACAATCTTTGTCCCGACTCTAAAGGGGAGGATACTAATCAACATTAGTATAGGACAATCATTGGATCTCTGATGTATCTCACAACAAGTAGACCTGATATCATGTTTGCAACCTGCATCTGTGCAAGATATCAGGCTGCTCCAAAGGCGTCTCATCTAGTTGCTGCCAAGAGAATACTCAGATATCTCAAAAGAGCACCTAAACTAGGTCTCTGGTATCCAAGGAACAATAACTTCAATCTCTATGGCTACACTGATAGTGACTATGGTGGCTGCAACATCAACAAGAAATCAACATCAAGAGGATGTCAATTTCTTGGTGGAAGGATAATCTCATGGCAATGCAAGAAGCAATCCTGTGTCTCAACATCTACTGCTGAAGCTAAATACATTGCTGCTGCTAGTTGCTGTGCTCAGCTGCTGTGGATTCAAAACCAGATGTTAGATTATGGATTCAATTTTATGGAGACTCCAATCCACATTGACAACAAGAGTGCCATTTCTAGTACAGAAAATCTGGTAAAGCACTCCAAGACAAAGCACATTGATATTAGGTATCATTTCATTAGCGATATTCATGAGAAAAACCTGATCAAATTAGTCAAAGATGATTCAAATGAACAATATGTTGATTTGTTCATCAAGGCATTTGATGAACAAAGATTTAAGTATCTCATTATGGCTATTGGGATGATAAACATTGATTAGTCTATTTCATTTGAAAAACCTTTTCAAACTTGTGTCTTGTTCTTGTCAATACAATTTAAGCCCTGTTACAAAAGTTTTTTCTTCAAATTTTTACTAAGTGAAAGCTCTTCCGAAAAGAAATTAACCCTCGAAAGATATCATACATCTCTTCCGAAGGATAATTCCTCCAAGGCTAATTCTATCTTCCGAAGTGTTTTTAGTCTCGGAAGAAGCATTTGATAAGATATCAAATCTGCTTCCGAAACTTAATAAGCTTCTCCTCTCTGAAGGCCTTCTTACTCTCGAAAGTAAATTGGATAGATTTACCTTCAGAAGTAAGTTTAGCTTCTGTAGAAGATTACCTTCGGAAAAACTTTTACACTCGAAAAAAAGCTTTACTGTGTAACGAAAACCTTTTGGGCCCCACCCTGAAAAAGGCAAAGATTTTGTTTATGATGTCGGAATATTTTAAATGGATTTAACCTTACCGCCACTATCACATCATACCCCAAACTGTCATTTCACCTTATCCATCCACCATTTCACCCATTTAAATACCTCCGACCTATCCTTTAATCTTTTTACTGATTTCACAGCCCTAAGTTTCCTTCATCTTCGGTTTTACTCCCAAAATCAACCTCATTTCCTCTGTAACTTTCTCAAACAATGGCACTAAACCCTCAGCACAACCAAGTCGCACTCGTTGGCTCTTCTAAGGATGCTGATTTTGCCAAAATCATCCACTTCCTTACCCAATCGACCTACTTCACCGCCCTAACTGTCAACCCCACTGTTGAATAAAACCAAATGGCAGAGTTTTGGGGGAACAGACAGATTGTAACCCTGAATGGAGTTAGGGTGATTAAGTCAAGCATTTGTGGCCAGGAACTGATAATATTCGAACAAATCATCAGGGAGCATCTCGAGCTTCATGATGAAGGCTCTCCTACGGAATTTCCCAAATCAGACCTAGATGACACATATACCCAGATGGGATATGGTGGTGATGTGAGCAGATCCACAGTGTACAAGTTTAATTTCTCATACAACTGGAAATTCCTGCTTCACATTGTCCTTCACTGCCTGTCAAATAAGTCTGGGGGATGGGATCAAGTTCCTTATGAACTAGGATGCCTAGTTCACAGGTTGGTAAAAGGCCTCCGCTTCAACTACTCAAGATTTGTGCTAACCAATCTTATGGGAAATCTTCAGAGGGAAACATTTTACATGTATCCCAGGTTCATTCAGCACATAATCAACTGTGAGCTGGATCAGAGTAAGCTTGTCTGTGCATCTACTCTTACTGTCCCTCACATGAGGCCGGCCATCCTTAAGGTATTGAAAAGGGTATCCACCAACTTCACTGGAAGACACACTGAGCTACTCCCAGGTATGATTGAGCCAATGGCTCCTGGTGACATCCCTGTTAACCCCACAGGTGATGAACCCACACTAACAATAACCACCTTATTGCCAACTCTTCTTTCTCACCCCATTAAGATTACATACCAGAGACGATCCAAACGAACCCTTGTTCAATCTCCTATGATTGAACAAGTTCCCCTTATTCTATCCAAAAAGGCTAGAGTGGAAACATGGGCTCCCACTTAGTCTGAGGTCCCACCTTCTTTTATAATTGACCTCAATATGGGTATTGAGTCTCCTCAGTCTCAATCCCATGAGCCCCAAACCCAAGCCGAAAACCCTCAGGTTGAGTCTCTATACTCTTCTGAGCAGCCAAAAAGGGACAGCCCCATCATAGGCTCAATGCCATTAGACATTGATCAAAGTCTTGGGTCATTAGGCTTAACTTCCCTATCCTTTACTGACCTTCTTATAGGTACTGATGAAGAAATCATGTCTCTTCAAGGCAGTGAAGTTGATCCACAACACCTCTCTAAAAATCAACTGAGCCTAGAGAAACCACTGATTTTTAGCCCTCATCAGCTAACCCAAACTGAGGTGAGTCCCACTGGTGTGGAAGGGACTCATGTAGATTCAGCTGCCATTACTGAAGGTGCCTCAATGGACCCTCAGGACAGTGGTAACATATCTGAGACTGAATCTACAGCAATCGTGCCTTTTGATGACTCTGAAAGAGACATCATTAAGCAAGGGAAACCAGGGAGCCAAAAAACCACATCTGGTGTTGAGGATGATCATACTAGGTATGTTACCTCATCTCCCCGTGATTCTTCTAAAGAAGATGAGGGAACTATGCAACTCACTCTTCAAGACCTACTTTCTAAAGTCTCAAACCTTGAATCCAAGGTTAAGACTTTAGAGGATAGGTCTGCCACTCAGCAACTTGAGATTGAAAATCTCAAGGCTCAACTAGCTTAGAAACAGATTGAGAGATCTGTTAGGCATGTATCTGTACAAGTCTCTCTGGCTTCCTCCTCTAGCTCATCTAGCTTTCAAGATGATGCTACCAAAAAAGGGGAGGATGTTCAGAGTGAAACAAACATGGAGCAGCAAAGCTTAGTTCACTCTACTCTCTCTTCAAGATATCCTGTTTAGCAATCAATTGTTTCCTCGAGCCTCCTCCTGTCATCCTTCAAGTGGATCCAAGGATGCTCATTGATTTGCATAGATTCCTAACCAAATTTTTGATGTGGTCCTCCCTTGAACAGCCAAGCCCAGATGTTGCTTTGGCATATTTTGGAGCTGAAGAACTTCAAAGGTGGAATACACCATCTACCACTGTCAAGGAAGTTGGTTAACCTAAGGTCCACATTGAACCTGAGATTGAATTCGAAGGGGATATGGGGACTGATGGCCCAGCAACTGAAACAGTTGGGACAGATAGTGAAATGCCACTAACTTCTAAAGCTGAAGTCAAAGCTGTGGAAGAAGTATTTCAAACTTTCGAAGCTGAGATCCAAGCTGCAGAAGGTCTATACTCTCTATCTGATAATCTAATTATCAAAGAATCAATTCTTGAATTAGCATCTGAGATAAATAGTGAAAACTTTCTCAAAACACCTCTAACTCAAACATCATCATCATCACAGAGTCAAATCACCACCCACCAACCTGAAATCTCTACACAAGAACCTCCAAAGTCTAAAGCTTCCGAAGACATTAAAGGTAAAAGGAAGTTGTCTGCGGAAGAACTGCAAGAGGAAGAAAGGATGGAAAAGCTTAGAAGAAAAGGTAGGCTTCCCTCTGAGAAACTATTAGCTGCATGTAGCAAAGCAGCTGTAGTCAATCAGGAGGCTATCAACATTAAGAAAAAGGTGGAGATTATTGACAAACTTGTCAATCTAGGTGCAGCCAGTGAAGATGTTCTTCTCCTACCATTTGAGGAGTTGGTGGAGTTAGAAAAGGCAACCCTGCTGCGGATAGAACAAGAAGAAGTAGCAAGGTTGGCCTTAGAAGAGGATGAATAGAGAAAGAAGAAGGAAGCTGAGCAACAGCTTAGGGATGAAAGGATAGCTTTTCTAAGCTCCAGGGGATTCTCTCTTTAGGAACTTACTCCTCACGATAATGATACAGTCTTGTGGCTTGTCAAAAAGGAACAAGACCAAATGAACAAAGAGAGAAAGAGGGCTTCCAGGGAAAAGCTGAAGGAAAGGAAGAAGAAGGAAGAAGAAGCTCAACTTGCAACCATCAAGAAGATGGGAGATAAAGCCTGGATGAAGGATTATCTCAGGGCCAAGGCTTCTCTGGCAGGCAGGTTGGCCCCATGTCTGAGAAGACCCTGCAGCGACATGTCAATGACATCAAAGCTGACATTCGCTTAGGAAAAAGGAAGGAGATGTACGGGAGAATGCAGGGAATGACTTTTGAACCCATACCTCAACCACAACCTCAACCAGAACCAACTCCTCTTCCTTTCCTCATCAAAACCGAACCAACCACTAAACCTTACACTCCCGAGCCCACACCATCATCCATACCCTCTCCCACACCAATTCCATCAAAACAACCACCTCCACTACTTATCCTTAAACCCAAAACACTCTCCAGAACCCAACCATCATCTACCCAACAGCTACCCAAGTCATCATCTCAACCTTCTAAACCTCTGACCTTAGAAGAGTTTAAGGAGATCAAGATGAAGATCATCAAATGTACTACACTGAGTGATATCTCTTGCGAGGAGGGGTCCATCAAGCTAACCTTCATTGATGGCTCCTCATGTTCCCTCACAAAAGAATAATTCCTTGATCTGCCTAAAAGAACATTGGACCAGGCTCTCAAACTCTTGGCAACTAACTCTGACTCTCTTGAAGAAGAAGAGAAGAAGCTGAGAAGAAAGCTGGTGACTCTACTAGACACTAGGAAGGAAGACATATTACCATCCCAACCTCTTGTTCCTAGGAAGAAGATAGTCCAGTGGAGGTTCGAAGACTCTTCTCATAACTTTGTTGTGGAAAGAGAGAATGGTGAGATCAACAGGCTTAATGCCTCCTCTCTGCTACAGTTAAACAGATTAGATATTGCTGAGTTAGCAGAGAAACCATTCTCCAATCCCTCCAACTCTGAGGTAGCTGCTCACATCAGAAATCATCTGAGCAGTCTTCATCTGGCTGAACTAACTGCGAGAGCCAAGATTGTAGAAGAGTTGAAGCTGAGAGAGAAGGATGAAAAGGAAGGATCAGCAATCAAAGGCAAAGCCTTTCTTCAAATGGTTGAAGGTCCTTAATTGGAATCTATAGTCAGATGGGAGTATGACTACAACTCCCGTCAACTAACTCTCTTCAGAGGGTCACAACAAAGGGTACATATCATTCAAACTGATAGACGTTATCTACTTCTACGAAAGATTTGTACAAACTTCTCAGCTCCAGATCTGGAAAGAACGAAGAGACAGATAAATATCTTCTCTCCTTGGTGCTGAAAGTTTTGAGAAGCAGAAACAAGTGAGGTTTTAGTAGCATCAGCCTAGAGGGAGTTTGTTGGATCAAGTAAGGCTGCTGCAACCAAAACAAACACTTAGAACATTTTTGGTGCAACTGATGAAGAACTTCCGAAGGCAAAAGGTGAACTTCAGAAGGTCAAGGCTGAAAGAGCTTCCGAAGAGGAACTCTAACTTCCGAAGACAAAGTCTTCCTTCTTCTGAAGTTCAACACTTAGAAGCGTTCAAGACAAAGACTTCCGAAGTATGAAGTCCTGAAGATCATCAAGCCTCGAAAGAAGTAGACTCTTTCGAAGTATAAATAACCTTCGGAAGAACCTACTATGAACCAGTGGATTTAAGTATGGTCCTTCTGACAGATCCGCTGCCATCTTTGATATACTGCATGGTGCTTTCCCACACCCATGTAGTTGACCATACTTTATTCCACTGTTCATTCCTTATCAGTTAGTACAGTTACCAACTTTAGTTAGTAACAAAAGGTAAGTCATGGACATGTCATGACTACCAAATCTTAGATAGTATTTTATCTAGGATACCTTACCTTTAGCAATGTAGTATTTGCTTTAGCTGTAAGTTTCCAGCTGGTATCAAAGTATAACAAGCTGTAGATAGTAGTATATATAGTTTCTCATTGTAACTCTGTAAACATGATTGTAAGAGTCTTGTAACACTTTGAGTTGAGAAGTAATATATACAAGTATCTTGAAAAACTATCTTCTTGTGTTTTGTTCACTTAGTATATTACTATCAACTCTTAAGAGATTCTGCTTCATCTAACCAAGTGACTTTGTGAGTTTGAGAGATAATACTTGTGTTGAGTGACAAAAACCGATCCTGCAATAAGAAAGGAAACAAAAGAAACACGATTGAGCCAAGAATTGCTTTGTAAGAGAGAGAATAATAGTAAATTTTATCACACCCCAAATGATGCCGGAATGTGTCGGGGCGTGTAGATTGTCCATAACACGTGATACTATTAAAGTGATAATTTATTTAATCAACCCAATTACACAAGAATTACAAAGAAACCATAAATTGTTTAAACAAACATAACATAAATTAAAGTTAGATTTATTAACTAAGTCCATAAGCATCCTAAGTGTCATAAACTTGTAGGCATCTCAAGTAGCATTCCTTGCGACATGTATAAAATAATGGTCAACTAGAAAGTTGGTGAGTAAACATAAGTTTTGTTGCACATAGTATACTTAAAACATGATTAAAGAGTCAAAGTATGAATTTAAGCAAGTTTGACTAAATTAAATGCATTGATCAAACCGTTGTTGACAGGTGTCCCTAACCAACGGGTTAGACTAAGAATATCTGTTTCGATACACAAATGCCGTCTACAACAGCCCATTTGGGCGGGTGTCAAACCAATAGCGCTGTCATCATTACGTTAGGCTTTAGAAAGTTAATGATCACATGCTAGCAAGTAAGTAAGAAAAATTGACCACCACATGAAAGATTAATCCAACAATCAAATGCATAGAATACACACAAGACTTAATTGAATCGTATGATTTGCAAGAAATATTTAGAATTGAATATGTATACATGTCACATCCCAAAACATAAAAGGAAAAGAGACTATGAATACTCACATTAAGTTCTTGAGTATGAGTTGGACTTATGACTTGATTAACAGAATTGGTGAAGCCCTAAATTAGCATCGTTATATGTATTAGAACTTATTTTTAAGGTTAGGATTAAGATTATTAACCATAGTAATAAAGAAATCAAAATCATAGGAAAAGAATAGTTGTTGCCAGATTAAAATAGATTTGGATAGATTCATTGTTACAGATTAATAAGATTATTAAAAATATCAAACCTTAAGTAAAAATTCTTAAACTCTCCACTATACTGTTTCAGGATGTTATGAACAACTTTTATTTAGAAAAGTTTTTCAAATTCGAATCAAAAGCCGACCCAAACAGTAGTGCAAAGCAGAAGGTGCAAATATGCGCACTTGCTTTGTAGAAGTTGTTACGGAGTGGTCCGATAGAATTAGAAGTCGTGTAAACTATGGTTAGAATGATAATTCTATAAAATTGTTCATAGAATCTGAGTTTGGTACTTTTTGATTTAGTATGACCAAGTTATGGTCCTCTGAAGTTGTAACAGATTCTGTCCAAAATCAATGGTAGCACTTACGTGAATCTTTTAGGGTTATAAAAATAATAAGCGTGTATAATAAATTTTTTTGAGCGTATATATAACAATAGGAGGGTTATAGTTAAGGAAAAACTTGAGAATTTTGATTATTATAAACTTGCTTAGAATTACTAAGAAATTAAGAGAGTAATAAGAACAATAAAATTAATAATACGGTTGCTACCTTAAGAATGACAAACGAACTTGAAACTTCTAAAGGCTTCAATGGAGGGTTGGGGCTGAAAGTTTTCTTGAGATTGTATAGAGGGTGAAGAAAAGCTCTCTTGTAAGTTAAGAAGAAGAGTTGGTGCAAGAAAATAATGATACAAAGGTTGATATTTATAGGTAGGGAAATGAGGGTTATTAATGGGGAGGTTTTATGAGCATAATTAAGATTTGAGGGGAGGGGGTGTTATGGATAGGTTGTAAATGAGTTAAAGATGAGGGAGTTTTGGTTTTTCAAATTTTATAAAAAGGGTGGAATGTTTATAAAATTAATTTTATAAAAAGTTTGTATTAAAGTTGTAAAATTAGAGATTTTATTTGAAGGATTTTAAGGACTTTAAAATAGTAAGTTTTTTTTATAAAAGTATAATAATTAGGGTTATTGGATTTTAATAATCCCAACTTTTATTTATTGCCCGGGATTAATCCAACTCAAGAAATGTTCACAGACACTCTCAACTTTAAGCTTATTTTCTTTCAATTATCCCTAACTAACTGAGAGTTAACACCGTGAGTTTTTTGATTACATGGACTGTTTTTATGGCCAAAACACTAAGGAGAGAGTTGAAATCAATCACCTGGTCTGTCAATCTGAAACTTCCGCACCCTAAAACCCGTCAATCTCCACCTTCTAATCTAAACCACTTAACTCATTTGAATTAGATTTAAGGTGACATTGGAGGCTAGACACCAAAAAACGGACTTGATGGAGGCTGGTGGGCGGCGTAGTTGAAAAATGGCTTAATGTTGGCCCCATTTTATCAAAAAAATAACAGCGATTAACTCTTAGTTAGCAAGGGATCGTTGGAGAAAAATATATTCAAAGTTGGAGTGTCTGCAAACATTTTCTGAGTTGGGATTAATCCCGACCAATAAATAAAACTTGGGGTTACTAAAATCCACTAAACCTATAATTATAAACTTATATAAAAATATTATGATTAAGAATCTTTATAAAACTAAAGATGAAAATCCATAAAAGTTTAGTTTTACTATACATGTGCATAAAATAACACGTGTATTATTATAAGAATTTAAAAACTTTAATAATAAAATGAGTTCTAAAATTTCATAAATATATAAAAACTTTATGATATTATTAATTTATGCTTCCAATCACCCTCATCAAGTCATATGAATATTGTTCATGTAAATGTTAAGGCATACGTTGTCACAATAATGACACAAGTAAAGTTATATTTCAAAGAATAATATTACTAACAAATGATGTTATTATAAAAACTCATGTATAACATGTATAGTACTATGAGCTATCATGTATAAATAGTATGTATGATAAAACAAATAATATAAAATAGAATTTTAAATATTTTACTGCATAAACAATAAATGAAAAATGAATCGGGTTAAAAATATGAATAGGTGCCGGGGGTCACAAATATGATGATCTCAATGATAATGTAAAAGGTTAAAAATTATAGAGGTGACAAAGAGTAGTAAAAAAATAACTGATACATGTGTAGCATAATAAATATCAAAGCAATAAATCCTACAAATAGCTAATGTATTTACATGAAGCAAATATTCAGTCAAATAAGTTGTATGGCTATGAAATGCCCATTAAACACAAAAAAAAAAAAAAAAAAAAAAAAAAAAAAAATTAGGGTACCTAGTCTCGTCGATCTAGTGTATCAAACGTGAGTTGCATGTGACCATACACCATCACTCACTAGAGACAAAACATAAATAATAGGATGTCTTCCTAGAAAGTAATAATGGAGACGTCGTGAACCTATCACATCATCATGAAAGGTGTTACGTCATTGATGCCCCAATGACACACTAGCAGAATCAACCTACAAAAGTATAGGAAACCGTATCCGGGTGTTCAAACATATTCGATTAGCAAACCGTATCCGAAATATCTGAAAATCCGAATCAAAATATACGAAATTTCGGATATATGAATTTCGGATTTGGATTCGGATAGTGATTTTGAGTATTTTTGGATATTCGGATCTGAAATATCTGCAATATTTTTCTAAAAATATTAAATAATGAATATTAATTAGAAATTTCGGATATTTTCGGATATTTTTATAATAACTTCGGATATCCAAAATCTTTAAAAAATGTTAATATTTATAAAAAATTATAAAATAATACAATTTTTTTAGAATTCGGATCTTCGTTTGGATATGCAAATTCGAATCTAAAATTTCGGATATCCGAATTTCGAATATGTGAAATTTCGGATACAGATTCGAATAGTGAAATCTACTATCCAAAATTTTTGAATATCCAAATTTAAACACCCGTGTCTATGTTTATTAATTTCCATTAATAATATGTTTATGAGTAATGTTAAACTTTATTTAACTAATGTTTGTAAATGTCAAATTGAGAACGAATGAAGTCAGCAAAACCTATTAGTTTTATAACTTTCAATGTATATTTCACTATCATTAAATTAATCTACACGTTAATGATGTTGTCCTAATTAGTTTATGAATAATAATCAAAATATCTATTTCATTTAGATATACTCTTATTGTGACAACCCTGATTTTGGGCCTGGAAAATTTTCTTAGAAACCTTAACGGGCCACACAATAATCATATCGGAAGCCCGTGAAATGGGCCCAACAAGACCAAACTCTGAGACATAGATACACACCATAATGTACTTGGGCCCGTCAAACTATAAGCTGGTCATTGGGTCACGGTGCTAAATGGGCTTGACCCACAAGACCCTAATGGACTATTGGGCCGTGTTATGAAATTTTATTAGTGAACTACCGACACTAGTAGGCTTTAGGCCCGATGCCCTAGTGGAATTAAGTACAAAGTAGACTTGTAAACGTTACATAATCATAGGTGGACCTTATGGCTTAGCAATCTAGAATGAAAATAATAAGGAAATAAAATTAAGCACCACCAAATGCCGAACAATAGTTGAAGAAAATGTATAAACCCAATTACGCGAAATACCAAAAATAAATATCCATCAATAAATAAAAACTTATCTTTATTAAGCCTCAACACTAATTAAAAATATAAAAACTCTTTCAAAACATAATCTATACATATAATGGAAAATAATCAATGACAATAATAATAATAATAATAATAATAATAATAATAATAATAATAATAATAATAATAATAATAATAATAATAATAATAATAATAAAAATAATAACAATAATAATAACAATAATAATAATAACAATAATAATAATAACAATAATAATAATAACTGCTGCTCGGCGGCGGTGGCGGCGGCGGTGGTAGTGGTGGTAGCAGCAGCAGCAGCAATAGTAGTAGCAATAGTAGTAGCAATATTAGTAACAATAATAGTAACAATAATAATAACAATAATAATAGAAAATAATAATAACAATAATAATATCAATAATAATAATAACAATAATCATGATAACAATAATCATGATAACAATAATAATGACAACAATTATAAAACTAAACAATAAACTTACCTAATACTTACGCCCTATTAATAAAAAAATTTATAATAGCATTATATTGAATAATATGTAATAAAAATATTTACCCCACTCATAAAATACACATACACACTCTCAGCATACATACATTGCAGGACCGTTTGAAGGTGTTCAATGCAAATCAGTTTCACAAGGAGGAGAGACTTAGAACACTTAATAGATCAAATAGGAAACTGCAACTTTTATGGTTATACTTAGAACAACACAAGTAAACAAGAGACAGAAAGCTTAAGAACAGCAAAGTTGGTTTTCAAGTATAATGTATATTACTCTCAAGTTCTATTACAAGTGTTAGAAAGCATACCTTTAAAATACAAGGACCTGAGATACTTTATACTACATCCTACAGCCGGCCATCCTTTGAAGGCCAGCTGGAAACACTAATCTAAACAACAAGATCAATGTAAAATCAAAAGGCAGATTGCCTTTTGACATGTGACTATGACATGCCATAGCTCACATCATATTGTAATACAAAAAGGATAAAAGTACATAAAGTAGAAAGTTACAGACTCAAAATCTTAATCTACAGCTTGCTAAAGCATGGACCTTTTCACCAACTTGTGTAAAGTTGGTGAGCCTACAGAGTGGCAGCGGAAAGTTGGTCAGCTTTTTCTGAAAAGTTGTTGATCACAGAGAGCATGTCTTCTCTGTCTTCGAAAGAAATCAGTCCTCTATCTTTGAGGTTTCGGAATACTTTGTCTTCTAAGCTTCGAAAGACTTCATCTTTGGCTTCGGAAGAATTAGTCTTTTGGCTTCGAAAGATTTTACACTTGTGTAATTTTTTCTTTCAATGTGCAAAACTTCCGAAGTAACTTCTACCATGCACAAAGTGCATGCATGCAGAAGACTTCTTGACTGTTTTGTATGCATCAGACTCTTTGAAGTACCTTACAAACTCCCCCTAGGCTGATGCTACCAAAACAGATAGGATGCTCAGCAGATTGCAATCCTCATGTCTTGATCAGCAGTGTACAATCAAGTCATGGATGGTCTTCTAGATGTAAGAGGCTCTTCTTCTGAATGGAGTTGATTGAGCAGCCTCTTAATGCACTTTCTCAGGATGTTATTACTCATCCTGAGATGTTGAGGAGGATGCCTTGGACTTCTTTTTCTTTCTTTTGTCCCTTCTGATGGCCATCCTTTTCCTCACTCTATACTTTAACTGAGGAGTTTGGCCTGCAGCACAAGATTGACTTTTTATGCTCTCCTCAGTTAGGTCCTCATTCCCATTTGATCAGTAGGGGGGGATTTAGAACCCTGTTGTGGGTCAGAAGATGAAGTTGGCTTAGATGTAGTGGTTCAGGTTGTGTTGTCTCTTCAACCTTCACCTCAACTTCAGGTGCAGCTTGACTTGGTGGAGAATGCAAGTCCACAAGCTGACCTTCTTTGATCTTCTGCTTAATCCTCCTGATGTGCTCATCCATTATGGATAGAGACATAGGACCAAGTCTCCTTCCAGAGAACCCATACAGCTTCAAGAAGCTCACCATCTTTAGTCTGTCAGCAGACTTCTTCTCTTGGGCTCAGATGGTGGCTCTTGTTTTAGCAGCTTCCTTTTTCATTTTTCTTTTCACAGCTTTTCTTTGAGTTTGAGCTTCTTCATCAAGCTGTTTTTGATACTCAAACTCAATGTATTCAAATAAGAGGGGATTGAGGGCTGCTGCCTGATAGAGTCCTGTGGCACTCAGATAATCAATCATCTTTTGTCTTTCTTGTTCCCTTCTTATCTAAGTTTCTTCTTCTTCAACTACCACAGACTCTTTCTCAGGACTTTCATGAACTGGAGAGGATAGGAGCTTTTTGTTGTTTGTTTCTTTTTCTCTCTTCTTTGATTTTAAGGAGCTGTTCTGCTGCCTCAGCCTCCTTTCTCTCTTTATACAGCTCCTTGTCTGCCAGTTCATCTAGCTCTGCCAAGGGGAGAGAGATTATTTCATCAATGTTGTAGTTCCTGAGACCCAGATAGTTCAATCTAGCTGCTTTTAACTCATCATTCTGAGTATCAGGCCTATGAGCAGCCCTGATTGTAGCTTGCATGAAGCTTGGGACTTCACTAGTTCTTTCTCCCCTGGCCTTCCTCTTCCTCTATCTCTTCTCCTCCTCAATCTCCTTAGGAGTCATTTTCCTTTTCCCTTTGTTAATTGTTGGCCAATATGACTTAGGGTGGATAGAGCTTTGGCCTGCAGATGGTTGTGAAGAGCTTAAGCTCTTGCGAGAGAGAGGTTGTGATACACCTTCACCAGCAGGTGTGTCACTGAGGGTACTGGGTGTTGAGGGTGAGCCTGTCTCAAGGTACATAGGTTCTTCTGCTCGGCCTTCAACTGAGCTTTCCCCTTCGAAGCTAATCTTAGGGTCTGCCTCAGTATCCAGTTGACCAATAGTTTTCCCTACTAGCCTCTGTCTATATAATAATGCTCTTTGTCTGAATTCCCTCATTACCCAATCTTGGATCACCTCAGCTAACCTGCCAGCCTGTCTGTTTTGGCTTGGGTTGATGAAAGGTTGGTTAACCAAGTTCATACCATCATGGAAACTCAGGGTCTGAAAGTTGAAGAGTTCCTGCTGCCCCTGAGCCCTTGATAGCACCAATGCCATTCTTGAAGTATCATACCACCATCCCATAATTGAATTTTCAGCTAAGTGGGATGGGGTAGGCATGGACATTTGAATTCCTTCCTCAAATAGTTGTTGAAATAAGGCCTCCACATCAGTATGAGCCTGAGGAAGTTGTTGAGTCTGGACAACTGCAAGTGAGGGTGGTGAGTCCTTATTGTCCATACTCATGACAGAACTCCCAGGTTATGTGGTTGTAGGGACTTTCTCCCCCTTTTTGGTAGCATCACCCAATTGCATAGTTGAGCTGGAGGTCAAATCCACTACTTCCACAGGTTCTTGTGGACCTGGTTGAGTTTGTCTTAATGGTCTCTCAGCTAACTTGCCCTTGAGATCGGTGATCTCAAGTTGCTGGTCATTGACCTTCTTCTGTAAGGTAGTCACTTGAGATTCCAAGTGACTTACCTTGGAGACCAAAGAGGTGCATAGGTCTTTTAATTGTAGCACCTTTAGTTTCATACTCCCCTTATCTTCAGATGAGGAATCATGGGGGGGTGAGAGAATTGGACTAGTGTCTTCTTCCTCATCACCAGCATAGTATTATTGGCTGCTGGATTTCCTCTGCTCACTGACAACTTCAAGTGAAGTGTCAATGGGCTGAGTTGCCATGGTTGAGTTCTTAATAATGTAATCACTAGCAGTAGTGAGAGCCTCTTCTATATGGACCTCCTAAGCTTGTTCAGGGAGATCCACCTCAGTTTAGGGTGGATGATGAGGGCTAGACATAGGAGTGGCATGAGCACTCATCTCTGCTTGAGCAGGGGTGGAGAAGAGAGACTCGTGGTACTCACTGAATCCCATATCTTCATCATCATAGAATTCCAGGTTTGGGATTGGTTGGTTAAGATCTAGAGGCTGGGGATGGTAACTGTCCCCTGAAGGTTGTTCACTAGAGTTTTGAGACTTTGAGTGAAGGCTTAAGGCTGTTGGAGTTGTGAGCTCGTCAGGCTGAGCATGAGGAACCTCAGCACTGATAGTATGAAAGATGGGAGTGGTTTGCTCCTCAAGAAAAGTGGGAGCTCCAGTGTCCATTTCTTCTTGCATGGGTGATAATATGGGGGCCTACTCAGGCTGATTAGCTTGAGCAGGGGTTCGTTTGAGTTTTCTGGAGTAGGTGATGGTTATTGTAGGTTGAGAGGGTGGATGAGAAGCAACAGGTGTGGGTTCAACACTAGCTGGTGATGCTAGGTTGTCACTTTGAGCAATGAGCTCTAACATTTTTGGGACAAGGGCTGTTTCTACCCTAGAGAATCCCAGAGTTGGTTTTCTTATTATTTTAAAGATGTTGGGCTTCATCTGTCCCCATTTAAGAGTTTTACCTGTTTCCCGCAACTGTGAGCCCAATTCACAGTTGAGAATGTGCTGGACATATCTATGGAACATGTAATACACTAAGGAGTCCAAGTTTGGTAGTAAATTAAGGTAAACAAAGTGAGAATACCTGAACTTGACCCCCTAAACCAGTCCATGGACTATGAAGGATAGATCCTTAGGAATCTGGTCCCATCCTCCATGCTTGTTGGACAAGCTGTGTATGATGACATGGAGGAGGTACTTCCACTGGGAAGAGACCTTCCCTTTCCTGAAGATTCGGACTGAGAAGTCTCCTTCATATCCCATCTGCGCAAAGGACTGTTTAACAGCAAATTTGGGAAAGGACACATCACCTTCTGCATCATCCAGCTGAAGATGGGTGTTGATGATGGCCGGAGTTATGAAGATTGTCCTCCCCTGCACCGTGGTAGGCAGTTCCTTCTCCCCGTCCATGGTGACCTCTTGGCAGGTCCGCCAGAAGTCCAACAGATGATCCTCATAAAGAGGAGGATCAATGGTGAGGGAGGTGAAGTAGTTTGACAAAGAAAGGAATCGGCAAACCTCTGAGAAGGCAGGATCTTTCTCAGAGTTCAGCAGAGCAACCTGATTGTGTTGCCTGTGAAGTTGCATGGAGAAATCGGGTTGGTTTCTACGGTTAAGATTGGCCATTTGAGAGTGCTTCGTCAAGAAGAAAGGTAAGAACAAAGGCGGTTTCTAGGTGAATTTAGGTTAGAAGGATATTTCAGATGAAGAGAGAAAAGTGAAAGAGGGGGAAACCATTGATTATATATATGAAATGGATTTGAGACAAAGTTAATACGTAAGGATAAACTTTGAAATCCGGATGTGGGTCCCACCTCTAAAAAAGTGCGCAAAAGTAGTTTTTTGGAAGTCGAAATCTTTCGAAGGTAATTTGGCTTCGGAAGTTTTGATAAAAGCTTCCGAGACCGATTTGACTTATGAAGATATTTTTAAGAGTTTTGAAAATTTTGCTTCGGGGAAGAGAAATACTTAGAGTATTCTTCTCTTTGCAGAGACAAGTACTTTCGGAAGAAAATTGTCCTTTAATATCAGTTAAGTACTTAAGAAGAATTTCGCTTCGGAAGGTATTCAGAAAATTTCTTCCGAAGGTAAATTGTCATAAGTAGTTAGTTGATATTAAAGACATAATTTTCTTCCGAAGGTAACTTAGTTTCTTCCGAAGAGAATGTTGTTCAAAATTTTCAAAAATCTAAGGAACATTTTCTAAAATAATCTTCTTCCAAGTCAGTTAGGGGCTTATGAAGGTGATAAAATAGACAACTAAGAACACACATATTTTAGAAATAATATTGAATTTAAGTTTAAAAAAAAGGCTACTCAAAGTTGATAATCCCAATAGCTGATATAAGATACTTAAATCTCTGTTCATCAAAAGCTTTAGTGAACAGATCAGCATATTGTTCATTTGTGTGAACTTTGACTAGTTTGATTAACCTTTTTTCAAAATTATCTCTAATTAAATCATATCTGATATTGATATGCTTGGTCTTGAGTGCTGCATAGGATTCTCTGTAATAGAGAGAGCACTATTGTTGTCTATGTGGATAGGAGTCTCCTTGAAGTTGAATCCATAATCTAGCATCTGATTCTGAATCCAAAGTACTTGAGCACAGCAGCTTGCAGCAGCAATGTATTCAGCTTCAGCAGTTGATGTAGATACAGAGGATTGTTTCTTGCATTGCCATGAGACTATCCTTCCACCAAGAAATTGACATCCCCCTGATGTAGACTTTGCAGTCATGTTGCAGCCACCGTAGTCACTATCTGTATATGCATACAGATTAAAGTCAGAATTCTTTGGATACCAAAGGCCTAGAGATGGAGCACTTTTGAGGTATCTTAAAATTCTTTTGACAGCAACCAGGTGTGACATCCTAGGATTGGCTTGATATCTAGCATAGATACATGTGGCAAACATGATATGGGAGTCTTTGCAACCTTGCAGTCAGTCATACTGAATCTTGTAAGTATGTCTTGAACATACTTTGACTGACTTATGAAGATGCCATTGTCAACCTGCTTCACTTGAATTCCTAGGAAGAATTTGAGTTCCCCCATGGCACTCATTTCAAATCTATTCTTCATCAGCTTCTAAAAATCTTTGAAGAACTTTGGATTAGTTGACCCAAAGATAATGTCATTAACATAAACTTGAACCAGCATCAAGTCATTTCCTGTTCCTTTGATAAAGAGGGTTCCATCTATAGTACCTCTTCTGTAACCATGCTGACATAGATACTGAGATAGACTTTCATACAACTTCCTTGGAGCTTGGTGCAACCCATATAGAGCTTTATCAAGCTTGCAGACATAATCAGGATAATCAGGATCAGCAAAACCAGATGGTTGTTTGACATACACCTCTTCATCAATCACCCCATATAAGAAAGCACACTTGACATGAAGTTGGTAGACCTTGAAATTCTTGGATGCAGCAAAGGCTAGGAATATCCTAACAGCTTCAAGTCTTGCTACTGGAGCAAAGACATCAGTGTAATCAATCCCTTCTTCCTGAGTATACCCTTGAACAACTAGTCTTGCTCTGTTCTTGATGACAAGTCCTATATCATCTGTCTTGTTCCTGAACACCCATTTGGTTCCTATAGTAGTCATCCTTGGAGGAAGAGGACATAGGTTCCAAACCTTCTGTCTTTTGAATTGAAGCAGTTCCTCCTACATAGCTTCAACCCAACTTCCATCTTTCAGAGCCTCCTCAACTTTCTTTGGCTCCACTTGGGATAGAACACAAGAGTAGAGACAAACATTTTTGTCATGGGTTTGTCCTCTTTTTCTTACCCCCTTATCAACTTCACCAACAATATTTGTGGTGGGGTGAGACTTGTGGATCCTTAGTTGAGGGATCAAAGCAAGTTGGTTAGAGAGATACAAATTTGAAAATTTTTTATCAGGCAAAGTAGATTCACCCACTATATCAGCACACTTATCAAGAGAAGCTTGATCCAATGAGTGTGTGACATCAATGATGTTGTCTTCCATGGAGTCAGCATTAAGGAATTATTGATCACTGTCACCATTTCCATATTCTTCTACATTTGGAACTCTTTCCTTTTGGTTCTGTGCCTCTGAGCTGGAATTTAAAGGCACTTCAGATGTATCAACAGGATTTGTCATTGTTCTGCTGATTGGAGCTTCATCTGCAGAATTGGTTACCATTGGAGCTGAGGTAGATTGACTTGAAGGTCTTCTCAGCTCATATCTTGGGTCAGGATCTTCTATTGATAGGTTACCTGTAGATCCTGAAACATTCTCTCAAGACTTGTTAAAACAGTTAGTAACTAAATCAAGATCAAACAGCCAATCAGGACGAGAACCTCTTGCACAAGGAACGTGTCCATTGAAAATCACATTGGCTGACTCATCAACAATTTTGGTTATGAGATTGTACACTCTATAAGCTTTGGCTTGAGAAGAGTATCCAATGAAGTCCATCATCTGATTTCTCATCAAATTTGGCTATCTGATCTCTGGTATTCAAGATGGTGCAAGGACATCCAAATGATCTGAGGAAACCAATGAAAGGTCTCCTTTTGTGCCACAGTTTATAAGGAGTCTTACCATGAGTCTTAAGTACTAAAACTCTGCTTTGCACATAGCAAATAGTGTTCACTGCTTATGCCCAGAAGGTGATAGGCAGTTTAGAGTCAGACAACATAGTTCTTACAGCTTCAATTAGTGTCCTGTTTCTCCTCTCAGCAACACCATTCTGCTGAGGAGTCCTGGCAGCACTATATTGTCTTGAAATACCCTTTTCATCACAAAATGTATCAAGGATTTGGTTCTTAAATTCAGTTCCTTGATCATATCTTATGATCTTGACTTTGTGATCAGATTGATTCTCAATGTTCAGAATGAAATTCTTCAATATCTCTGGAGTCTCATCCTTAGTTCTAAGGAAAAAGACCCAAGTGAATCTTGTGAAATCATCTGTGATCACTAGATAGTATGAGGTCCTTCATAAACTCATCATACTGGTGGGGCCAAAAAGATCCATATGTAACAAGTGTAGGGGAGTAGTGATGGAGTTTCTATGTTTTGGCTTGTGAGACAACTTATGCTGCTTCCCTTTCAGGCATGCAACACAATGGTCATTATTCCAGTTACCAACTCATTCTTAATTAATTTATTCATTGTTTTAAAGTTTACATGGCACATTCTTTTATGCCATAGAAAAGACTCATCACTATTTGCTTTAGACAGAAAGCAAGACACTTCTCCTAAAGGAGAAGTTTCATGCAAGTCCATCTTGTACATGTTCGCTTTCCTGGGGGCTCTGAGCAGGATTTGCTCTTGAGGAATGACCACCCCGGGCTTGAGAACAATGCACTCATGCTCAGTAAAGAGCATGTTATGCTTTAGATCACAAAATTGGGATACACTCAGTAGATTGTACCCAAGCTCTTTGACAAAGTTTACCTTCTCAATGCAGAGCTTACCATTTATGACCATGCCCCTTCCAGTAATGTTACCTCCTGCATCTCCTCTAAAAGCAACAGGCCCTCCATTAATTTTCTCAAAATTTTGGAGTAGAGAACCATTTCCTATCATGTGCCAGAACAGCCACTGTCAATGATCCACATATTCCTGTTGGTATTTAGTTGTTCCTGCATAAAAAAAGATGTTTAGTTACATTTGGAAACCCAAGCCTTGGTGGTCTTGGCTTATTTATATCAACAGAAGACAATGCAACAGTGATTGATCCTATGTTCAAGCTTTGAGGATCAGCAACTGTTGTTGATGAAGAACTTTCAGTCACATGGTCTTTCTTTGTCTTCCACACCACCTTTGGAAGCTTAGACTTGACCTTCAACACTTCGGAAGTTTTGACAACTTCGGAAGTTTTGAGGACTGGATCTTCGGAAGATCTTGCTTTCACTACAGCAGGCTTCAGTACTTCGGAAGCATTCCTTTCTTCCGACACCAATTTTTCTTCCGAAGGCAAGTTTTCATTTGTCTTCTTCTTCACTTTTGAACTTCTGAGAGGAAAAGCTTTTCCTTCAGAAGTTGGCTTCTTCTTGATCTTTTCAGAAGGTTTCTTCTTGGTCATGTGGACAGTGCTTTTAGGATTGTAGATGCAATCCTTAGCCAGATGAGAAGTACTGCCACACATGACACAGTCAATCTGCATTCTTCTGAAAGCCTTTTTTTGAGAGCAAGACTAATCTTGATCACTTTCCACTTCCTTCTTCTTCTTCATAAATGAAGTAGCAAGTCTTTTAGGGAGAGACTTGCTGCTGGATGTGGATGGTTCAGGTTGTGCAGCAGTGGTACACAACAAATCAGCCTTCTTCTTGTTGTTGCTGGGATGAGGTTGACATGAACTAGAACCCCTGGTACTAGGATTCATAGTTGAGTCTTCAGCTTTTACCACTTCAAATCCTGCAGAGATGAACACTTGTGTCTTCTTAGAGTTGAAAGTGGCCTTGATCTCTTGTGCTTTCTTGGACTTTCTCTTTGCTCTTCTAATCAAGTTCTTCCACTTGGACTTTGACAACCCAACAGAATTCCTCTCCTCAGGAGAATATTGACCCTTCTTAGGATGATCTTTTTCATTCTTCTCAGATCCATCCTTCACTATCTCCTCTTCATCCTCTTCACTCATAGGATCTATGAGGGGAAGCTCATCTTCACAAGTTTCACACCTTGGAGATCTTACTAATAGTAAGGAGTGTGGAGGAGCTATCTCAGTAGATCCTAGTCCTTGCTTATTCTGATAACACACTTTGGTATGCAGAGATGAGGATATCATGTTCTTGAAGGTCTCTTCTTCAAGAACACATTTTTCTGCCCTGGCTTTGCTGATCACAAGCTCAGCCTGGCATTCAGTTAACTTAGTGATGAGATCTTTAATCTGAGTCCTGTAGTTGGTGTGTTCTTGTTTGAGAGTTGAAATGGTTTTCTCTAAATCTTCTATTTTTAGTTTATATCCATTTTCAGCTCTTTTGAAATCAGATTTTAAGATATTTAAGGACTCAAGATCAGATCTCATTTCTAAGTTATAGGACCTGTATCTATTAACTTTAGCAATACATTCAGGAGTACAAAGATGTTCCAATACCTTGGCTTCATCATGATCAGCCATCAGTGCTTGGTTTGGAGATGCATCTTCAACTTGAAAGCTCCAGTCAAGCCTCCTTCTTTAACAGCAACTGCAGCTTGCTGCTTTGGCTTCTCATTCTGCTTGACTCCTTCAGTGTAGTTTGGTCTGGCTTGTGCTTGGCCACCATTTGTTCTAGGTGCCTTGCACTCCATGGCAAAGTGTCCTATTTGATTGCAGTTGAAACACTTCACCTTGCTTTTGTCCAATCCAAACTTTCCACTGGCTGCATTGCTAGGAAACTTCCTCCCTGTCCGCTTGTGGAACTTCTTGGCTCTATGAATGAGAAGAGCCATCTACTAGACTATCTCCATGTACTTTAGATCATCTGGATGGATACAGTCCAGGTCTTCAAGGGTGAAAAGAAAGTTGCCTGAACTCTCATCAGCAGACACAAAGGCATGAGAAGAGCTTGTCTCTTGGAATGAACTTCCTTGGATGTAGCTCTCCCTTAGTGTCTTAAGGAAGGTGTTTAAAGGACCCTTTTATGAGTTGTCAGGGTAGCAGATGAGATGATGCTGTGGTTCTCTCCAATCCCTTTCAACCACATGGAGGGCTGAACTCTGTTGATTGCTGGAGTTACCAGATGGATTTTACATATTCATTTCCATCTGGTAGCCACTGAGAATACCATACAACTCTGTAAGAGTGAGAGTCTTAAGGTTATCAGTCCTCTTGATAACAACACAGTAGTGAGTCCACTATTTGGAAAGTGAGGACATGAACTTCCTCACATTGTCTCAGTTCTCAAGAGTTACTCCAACATCCATTAGAGTATCCACAATCTCAACATACCTGAAGTGTTGCTGAGTCATGTTTCACTTGTCTTGTAGGTGAAGTTCTCAAACTGCTGCTTCAAGAGTTCCTTTTTGTTCTCCTTTGCTTCAGTGGACCCCTCATACATGAGCTTTAGTGCTTCCCATAACTGTTTGGTAGTTTTGCACTTCTTAAAGCCCCTGTAGATAGAGTTGGGAAGAGCAGTTTGGAGGGCAGTCATGGCCTTCTGATCGATATCTATCTTTTTTCTATCTTCTTCAGAATAGTCAGCCACCTCTTTTGGAATCACGCCACCTCCAGTAGTAGCTGAAGAGGTGCATGGAATGTAAGGTCCAGAGACAACAGATTCTCACATCTTGGAGTCTTGAGACTTAATAAAGCGTTCCATTCTTTGACACCAAGTATCAAAGTCTTCAGGAGTGATCAGTGGGGACTTTGTCATAGTCCTAGTTTCCATATCAGCCTTTGAAAGAGCTGCCATTTGAGTTGTTAAGTGTTTTGTGAAAAACTGAGAAATCTAAGATGGTGAGATCTTACAATCAAGAGCCTGGAAAGCTCTGATACCAATTGCTGGACCATTTGAAGGTGTTCAATGCAAATCAGTTTCATAAGGAGGAGAGACTTAGAACACTTAACAGATCAAATAGGGAACCGAAACTTTTATGGTGATACTCAAAACAACACAAGGAAACAAGAGATAGAAAAACTTAGAACACTTCTGATCGATGTCGAAGTACCAATCAAATAAAATGTAAAATGTGTTCCGATTCACCTTAACTAGTTAGGGTAAGTAGGGTTGTCGATCCTCGTGGAATCAGTGGTCGGTGTATTGCGAATCGATTTATATGAAAACAAATAATCGAATTACTGAATTACTGAAAACTAGTGCCTCTTGGCTGTAAAGATTGGAATTTTAATATGATTATCAAATTAACTAAGAAAACAACTTGGAAAGATTCAAACTTGATTAAGAAAACAATTATAAGAAAAAGCAATCAACTTCGGATCTAGGTTTGGCTTTCGGTAATCGTTTAATTTAACTTGATGGAAAATCCTTAATAGGGATTCTGAACGTGTAATGATTAAGTGATATCAATAATCAAGACTTAGTAGGTCTTAATACACAATACCAATTCAATTAGAAACCAGAACTTGCAATCATGTAATTCCCAGAAAATTAAATGACATTCAATAAAGGTTAACCAAAATCATTGCTTAAATAATCAAAACATAAATTAAACTTATAAAAGAACTTAATGGGTTCTAAAGTTTAATCCCAACAAAGTTAAACATAAACAAAAACCTAATCACTCAAATCCTAATACCCGAAGTCGATCACGAGAAGTTTAGCCTTGCATCTTCATGGATTCGGCAACAAAATCGGATTGGAACATTGATTTGATGGATTGGAATGAGTTGGAGAAGTGGAAGAATCCTCAAGAATGCCAAAGTTCGTTCCTTTTTGCTCCCAATGCGAATTAGGGTTTTGGAATTGATAATCCCCTTTAAATATGGTCAAAATCCGGAGAATTCTACCAAAATTAAGTAAACGACATAAGTTACGTCCTTAGGGACGTAATTTACGTCCTCCCCCTAAAATACGTGCTCAGCCTCTATCTTACGTCCTAAAAACTGCTCTTTTTAAGAAAGGACGTAGCTTACTTCCTTTAGGACGTAAGTTACGTCCCAGGCCAATTCTGCATTAATTTCTTCATTTTCTTCATCTCTTTTCATCCATATATTATCCAATCTTTGTGCAACCCTTGAATACATTATTTAATCTCAATAAACCTGCAATTCAAACGCAAAACAAAGTGACTACCCTCGATAGAAAAATAACGTTAAAAACATACATTTAAACACTTAAAACACATATGAAACATGAACGTATCACATCCCCACACTTATCATTTGCTTGCCCCCAAGCAAACTTGATCATAACACTACAACTATCATTAGACAAAGACGATCCAACCATGCGTTCACCTTCTGTTAGCTACGGTCCTAAGTCATGCCCAACTCACGATTTCATATATCAAGCTTTGTAATCAAAGATATCACTCTTTGAAATATGATCTATCTAACCAAGCCTAACAAGCTTTTTAATCTTCCCTATGCATGTAGTCACACCTCTCACAAGTTTCACTCCTCTCGGTTTAGTATCTGGTCTAGCAAAAGATGTGCTAGTATATCAGTGTAGTACTCTCAACCAATAACAACTCATAATTACCATAAGCTTACATAATGATCGCAACTCCACCAATCAACACAAACCATGCACACATCAAAAGGTCTTGAAAGGTTGTAATGTAAGGCTTAAGGTTTGGGTGCGGATAAAGGATTTGAAGTGGCTAAAGGTGATGAAATCAAAATAAGTATGCTAAGATCTGCTAAACATTGAAGCAGCATTACATAGTAAACTTGGGTGAACTTAACCCAATTCACATTTTATTACCACTAAAACAATGCATTGACATTGTGGTCATTTCGACCCATTATTTCCTCAATATTTTTTCTTTTTTTTTTCTTTCTTTTTATAATGATTATATCTAAACACTTCAGTGCTTCTAACAATACCATATCAAAACTTCAAGCAGTTCTTATCAGATTTCACCACATAGGTTTAAAAAGTAAAAAAAAAGGTTTGAAAGGCTAAGGGGTTGATTCGGATTTAAACAAATAAAGCGGTTGGAGCTCAAAGTGGCGACGAGGGGATCATTTTAGGATAGGGTAAAACAATTGAAAAGGCTAGTACAAAGGTTCATCCTAATGCCTTAATCATTTATGTGCAATAGTTTGGTTCATGATCTCGAAATACATCAATTATGTAAGTTCTAGAATAATGTAATTGTTCTGGTAAACACACATGAAGAGAAAAATGAGCAATTAACCTATTAATGTTCTAAGCTCATGTTTGGGCTCAATTCTCACAGGAAATGATGGTAATTGGGTTAACGATATGAAAACATGCATAAAAGTCCATTATCTAGCTTGTTACCCTCGGTTAGACATCTCTACCAATCATCAGGAGTTACTTTTTCAAGTAAGCTAACCGCGTCTAAGGACCCTGCTTGTTCATAGGTTAAACATACTTTTACGATTTACAATGAAAAAAAAAATTAATCTTTCATGCATTTGAAAAAATTTAAGCTTTAGGGGCATTTTAAAAAAAAATTATTGTAAATTTCAACCTTTCCCTCATCCCCACACTTAAACCTTACATTGTCCTCAATGTAAATATTAAAATTGTTGTGTGAAATAAGGGTACTATCAAATATCCTAATCGTTACCCAAGTGAAGTTACAAGGCTAACTTTCCAAACACGCATTATGGCTACCATGATTATACTAAATGACACCAAACTAGCAAAGCTTTAAGATATGGAAAAAAATACATGGACCTTATCATAGATGATAAAAAGTGCCTAATCAGCAATATATGGTGGTTATGGGTCAACATAGACAAGTAAAGTCGCCCAAGCACACATTTCTTTATGCTCCTAAAGATCCATGAGCTTCCCCACACTTGAATATTTGCATCTGGTGTTTAAAGCTGAAAAACAAAATAAACAAAACAAAAAAAAACAAAAACTAAAAGAAACAAATCAATATCGGGTTACCTCCCGATTAGCGCTAAGTTTTAGGTCTTCAGCCAGACCGTACCTGCGACCACTCATGGTGGTCGAGTGGGATGCTTGACTCTGATATTCCTCAAATGATCTGGTGGGTCTTCAACTAGGTCGTATTGTGGCCTAAACATTATTGGCTCAATTCTTTCTTTTATAGGATCAAGTGGATCGTCAAATTTTTTCTTCACTTTTGGCTTCTCATCTTTTGTTTCTATCTTCATAATTGGCTCTTTCTCTTCTTTTAAATTCATCAACTCCTTCAAGTCCACTTGCTTAACCCTATCATACTCAAATCCATTCTTAAAATTGATGTCCCCACTTACATGTGAATTGCAAGTAGGAACACACACGTTAGTCATATCTGCTACAAAAACATTATCATTAACAAAATAATTGATTGACTTGGAAAATACATCAAATCTTAACTTACGGGTTTCGTAGGTCATGTCAATTGTTCCGTCCCGACAGTTGATTTGAGCATTAGCAGTTGCTAAAAATGGTCGACCCAATATGACCTTTGGTTGATCATTTGTCCTCAATGGTGCATAATCAAGCACCATAAAGTCCACGGGGTAGTAAAATTCTTCCAACTTGATTATGACATTTTTTACCATCCCCCGAGCATGTTTCTGAGTCAAGTCAGCTAACACCACAGTGTTGTCTACTTTCTCTAAAGGACCAAAGTCATACTGATCATATAACGTACCTGGCAAAATACTAGCACCTGCTCCGTAATCCAAGAGTACTCTTTTTATCTTTAGTTTCCCCACTTTGATTGAAATAATAGGTGTTCCAGGGTTACTCTCTTCCACTACATCACCTTCATCTTCCTTACCTACAACTTGTGAAACAGAAGTAAAGTTATCATTAAAAATTTTAGAGTTAGGAATGATACTAACCGAATTAATATGAACATTTCTCATGTCCTTTGTGGTTGACCCTTGATGTTGTGGATTGATTGTAGTGTCACTTGGCAATTTCCCGGGATTTCTTTTGATTTGAGCCACGTCCTCTGCCAATTGACCCACTTGTTTGTTTAATGCTTCAATAGCTTTGTCACTTATTTCATTTTCCCTCTTGTTCTCTTGCATGTTTTCCTTCATCATGTTCATCAAAGCATCCAACTTTGCATTTGTAGATTCTTCCCCAATAGTTGCTCCAGGTTGAGAGTTAGATTGGTAGCTTCATGATGAGCTTCCTTGCTATCCTCCATAGTTGTAACTCCCTTGATTATTTCCTTGAGCATATGAAGTTCTTTGATAACCACTTTGATTATAATTCCCTTGTGTACGGTTATGATATGTTTGAGCACCTTGATTATTGCCTTGGAAGTTCGGATTCATCTGATTTGAAGCATTTCCATACTTAAAATTAGGATGATTTCTCAATCCAGGATGATAAGTATTGGAACTCATATCGAATTGCTTCCTATCTCCATAAACTTGGTTAGCTTCCTCTTTTCTTTCCATTACCAATTGGCATGAATCAACATTATGCCCCAACTTACCACATTCTTCACATACATCATACCCCCATATTTGCAACCTCCTTTGCACCCGTTCGCCCTAACCTTGCCAATTGTTTCTCTAGCGCTGCAATTCGCTCTTTAGTCTCATAATCGACCGTGGTTGATTTTGCTAATTTTGGTTTAGATCTTCTACTGGCAGAGGCTTGTGCCTTGGAATTCCTACACATCCTTTCTAAAAATTCCCAGTCTGCATCTTCATGATTAGAAAGGAATGTGCCATTGCTTGTGGAATACAAATACTTTCTTTCCTCATTTGTCAACCCATCCAAGAAAGCCTTTATCAACTCCCAACGTGCAATTCCGTGATGTGGACACATACGGATAAGTTCCTTAAACCTTGTGAATGCTTCATGAAACTACTCCCCTGCTTGTTGTTAAAAGGATCGGATAGCATCTCTTGCATCACTAGTTTTACCCATCGAATAGTATTCATCCAAAAATGTTTGTTGCATTTCTTGCCATGTGTGAATACTATTATCAGGAAAGGTGAGAAACCATTGTTTAGCTCTATCTTTCAAAGTGAATTGAAACAATCGCAACCTCACTTCATCTTGTGTGAAATGGTTTCCACCAATGGTGCTACATATGGCATCAAATTCAGCAAGATGCACATATGGTTCTTCTGTTGCAGTGCCTCTAAATGCAGGAAGAATAGTGAGATAATGAGGGCGTACATCAAAAGCTCTTCCTCTACGATTTGGAGGTGCAATAGGGTTTGGGTTTTCAGAAATAGCCGGTTTGAAATGGCTATCCACACCTTGTGCTTGAGCTCTTTGAGGTCTTCTTGGTTGATTGACATTATTATTATTCCTCCGTGGTTGATTGATAGGTGGTGCATTCCACCCATGATAATCATTCCCCCAATTATTATTTCCATTATATCCTTCACCTCTACCGAAATTTCCATCCCAAGCATCATAATTGGCATCATTATAAGGCTCTTCATTGTTGTTCCACTCATCCTTATAGTCTTCATCACCCGTGTGAACACTATGCATGCTCACACGATCAAACTCATCTCCTTGGTTGAGGTTATTGTGATTCATGTTATTGTTGGGTGGTGGTTGGTTTCGGTTGTTGTGGCGGTTGTTATTTGGTGGTGGAGGTGGATTAGGGTTTTGATCTTGGTTATTAGGAGGAAGGTTTGGGTTTTGAGATGGTTGGTTGTTTGGATTATCCATGTGAGTTGAATTAGATGAACTATCAGCTGCTTGATCAATAGCTAGTGAAATTGCTGTAGTCGGTAACCCTGATCGATGAAGAACACGATTATACCGAGCTGATTTCTCTATCTCTGGATCAAATACTAGCGGTGATTTCCTACCCGAATATCGAGTATGCATGCAACCTGTCACCTGCACACTTAAAACACACCAAGCGTAACACAAAAATAAAAACAAATAAATCAAAAATAAATAAACTAAAACTTAAACAAATCAACTAACAAAACACCAAACGCACCGATTCCCCGGCAACGGCGCCAAAATTTTATCGATGTCGAAGTACCAATCAAATAAAATGTAAAATGTGTTCCTATTCACCTTAACTAGTTAGGGTAAGTAGGGTCGTCGATCCTCGTGGAATTAGTGGTCGGTGTATTGCGAATCGATTTATATGAAAACAAATAATCGAATTACTGAATTACTGAAAACTAGTGCCTCTTGACTGTAAAGATTGGATTTTTAATATGATTATCAAATTAACTAAGAAAACAACTTGGAAAGATTCAAACTTGATTAAGAAAACAATTATAAGAAAAAGCAATCAACTTCGGATCTAGGTTTGGCTTTCGGTAATCGTTTAATTTAACTTGATGGAAAATCCTTAATAGGGATTCTGAACGTGTAATGATTAAGTGATATCAATAATCAAGACTTAATAAGTCTTAATACACAATACCAATTCAATTAGAAACCAGAACTTGCAATCATGTAATTCCCGGAAAATTAAATGACATTCAACAAAGGTTAACCAAAATCATTGCTTAAATAATCAAAACATAAGTTAAACTTATAAAAGAACTTAATGGGTTCTAAAGTTTAATCCCAACAAAGTTAAACATAGACAAAAACCTAATCACTCAAAACCTAATACTCGAAGTCGATCACGAGAAGTTTAGCCTTGCATCTTCATGGATTCGGCAACAAAATCGGATTGGAACATTGATTTGATGGATTGGAATGAGTTGGAGAAGTGGAAGAATCCTCAAGAATGGCCAAAGTTCGTTCCTTTTTGCTCCCAATGCGAATTAGGGTTTTGGAATTGATAATCCCCTTTAAATATGGTCAAAATCCGGAGAATTCTACCAAAATTAAGTAAAAGATGTAAGTTACGACCTTAGGGACGTAATTTACGTCCTCCCCCTTAAATACGTGCTCAGCCTCTGTCTTACGTCCTAAAAACTGCTCTTTTTAAGAAAGGACGTAGCTTACTTCCTTTAGGACGTAAGTTACGTCCCAGGCCAATTCTGCATCAATTTCTTCATTTTCTTCATCTCTTTTCATCCATATATCATCCAATCTTCGTGCAACCCTTGAATACATTATTTAAGCTCAATAAACCTGCAATTCAAATGCAAAACAAAGTGACTACGCTCGATAGAGAAATAACGTTAAAAGCATACATTTAAACACTTAAAACACATACGAAACATGAACGTATCAACTTCTACCATGCACAAAGAGCATGCATGCAGAAGACTTCTTGACTGTTTTGTGTGCATCAGCCACTTTGAAATACCTTACATACATATACATATATATACATACATCTTAATACACACACACGTTAACACCCGAAGGAACAAATATGTATATATATATATATATATATATATATGTATACATAAGTTATAAAATAACACACAACCACACATGATCTAACATTTTAAAAGCATATATATGTACGAGTACATGCACACACAGCCGACATACAACCACACACACCCGCATATACACACACATATATACATCTTGGTACACACACACACACTTATTCACCTACAACTAGAAATAACATAAATTAGAAAAACATTGTTTGGTCAAATCACCACCCAAAACCATGCAATCTTGATAACTTGCGAATATCACCAACATCTCACAAGAATCAAGTAAGATCTTGCAGTAACTAAGAGAAGTGGGACCCAATTTCCCCCTTTTTCTCCCTTCTTTCGGCCGCCTCCACAAACCCCACTCCCACACTTCATCATACTTCCATATAAACTCTCTACACTCTCACTAATCTTTCTATCATTTGAAGTCACCAACACTCAACAGTTTAAGCCTTCAAGAACAACAAGTTCCATGCCCCTTGGAAGCACTAATCGACCACAAGAGCACAGCGATTCACCTCCTTGAACCAAGGTAACATCACATGAACACACACACACACCCCTTCAAGTTCACTTCTTCCATTTTATTGATCTTGTGATCTGCACTAACCCACCATTTTGAATAGGCTTCTCTCACTATCACAAGCTTATTCAATAGCCCACACACTCATCTCAGCCCCTCTCACGACAAGGTAACTAGTTACTACCCGAAAACGCGTAAAACATCGCGTTTCGTCACGTTAGTGACAAGATTAACCCCATGATACCCCCAACTTCTTTTGAAACCTTTAAACACTTCATTTTTTAGTAACTAAAAGATACTCGAGCTTTCTCAAAACTTTATTTGATCACAAGCACGGTTTTGGTGAGTTTGACACACCCGAAAACCCGGTTTTCATGAAAATATAAAAGTGTACTATTGAAGTCCAAAAATTATGATGTAAATATTTCTGGGAGTTTAAAGAGACCATCTCATATCATAAATAAAGTTTCATAACTTAAACATATGTATTTCACATTTTATGAATAACACAAAATTTAAAAACAAGTATTTTTGAGAAAAAAAAAATAAAAGAAATAGGTTGGGGATTTAAGTTAATGAAATTATGGGGTCATTTAGAAGTTACTTATGATATTATAATATTTGGGAAGGGAAAAATCAGATTAAAACACTTAGAAATCCAAAACCAGGACTTAACGGAACAAACCGGTAGACTTAACGAAAATAACAAATATGCATGAAATCCATATGTACAAATTTTCAATGGACTCATAATGATGAGAAATGCCTAGAAATTAAATTTCATAATTTATAGACTTTGCTTACTTGGAAAACAAAAATATAAAAATTATTTATGCTAAAATAATAAAAATACATAAAAACAAGTCTTTAAGCTAATACCATAAAACCTCCAGAACCAAAGAGTTATTCCAAGCATATTAAAGTATCATATGACCAAAGCTTGGCCCAAGTCAACCCAAAATCAAAAACCTATTAAAAACCGATAAAACACCTAAAAATAATAAAACTACTGTAACTAATGGCCTAATAATAATAAAAACAAAGTAAAAACCAAATATTACCGTTTATGGAAATTTCAAATAATTTATATAAATTTTACCGTTAATATGAGCTAGTTAACGCCACTCAAAATTAAAATAATAATAAAATATATAAAAATTGTTAAACTAAGAAAATGAATATTTTTAAGTTATGACCTTCAAATTCAATGAACAACTTAAAATTTTATAAAACCAATAACCATTAAAAAAAAAGACGTTAAATAACGCGTCGGAAACGCGACCCTATACGCGTTTAAAAACTCAATACCCAACCCACCAACCCTATGAACAAGAGTATATTATTTGAAAGGCAAAATAACACTCTAAATAAGTTATAACTAAAAATAAATATCATTTGGACCTCTCAACAACCTAAATTGTGAACCCTAAATTCCTACATCCTGAAACGCCTAACTAGAAAACAAGCCATTGAACCCTTAAAGAAAAACCAAAAGACACAAATATAAACTTATTTCAGTAAACTCAATCACTTAAAACATTAAAAGTCACCATAATTGCTTGAAATGTCAAATTCCAAACTTTAAGGCTAAAGTATCAATCTAGCAAAATTGAGGGACCAACCTTGCCAACAAATTTAAACTTTACTGCTTTGGAACCAAATCATGCCTATAATCATTATTCTAATCTGAAATCATGATTTAATGACTCGACTATAACCAATGGCCAAATCAAGACTTCAAACTTCAAGATTTGAACCAAATTACACACATGTAATGTAAATCACCTAATCGAGTAGGATAAACCTAAACTAAAGGGGTTGGACTTAGACAACTAATTAAAATGAATCTAATACTCATAAAATGAACTTAAGAACCTTGCCGGTCGGTAGCTCGCTGGAACACAAACACTTACTTCGAGAACAAGCTAAGGTGAGTCTCATAACACCCCGTTTTACTTAAACTGTTTTGGGGTGGAATACACACTCTTGTAAATCATTGATATGGTACAATGGTTACTGCTCTTGTCCTCGAACGTGAGCACAATCGTTTACTCCATTGGGAGTCGCGTAGTTTGTGGATAATAATATTTGGGGAATCCCCCGTACACAATGGGCTCTTAGGACAGGGAAACCCTCCATTGAGATTTAATAATCATTGTGTCCCAAATTAGTGCAAATTAACTATGCTTAGCAAGGCACACTTAAGCCCATACAATAAGGGGTATGAGTTAGGGGATGTTCTAACACTTGGGAGGGTCACCCGGGTCCAGGTTTGATTATGATACTTTCTTTTGTGCACCATTACTATTGTTATCTTACTTTATGATTTGTTATAGTCTTGTGATATAAACTTATGAGCTCACTAACATTGTGTTTACATATTTTGGGTGTGTATTTCAGGAGAAGAATGATTTGATTAAGTGACCATGGATAGAAGTTGACTTAGTCAAACTTACAGAGATTAGCCACCACCCTATCAAATGTTTATCATTTGAGCAATTTACTTAACTATATGTATTTGGGTTTAGACAATATTTATCTAGAAATTGTATTTTCATGGATGCCACATAGGCAATGGATGTTTTGGATGCAAATTAATTAAGTGATGTTTATTATCTGCTGCATTGTGTTGATATTAGTCAGTCACAGCCACTCCTGGTCAACAGGGTGTGACACTTATCCAATCTGTATCTATATCTATACTATTATATAAATCAAAGAGTAAACTTCGCTCTTGCTGCTTGTGGTTTGGTCCAAGTAACACTTAACATCCAAAGGTTTTAAAATCTTGATTTTACTCCGTATGGTTTTCATTATGTTTTAGTTAACTCCTACCCACTAACATCATTAAATATTTTTATTAAAAACAAGGGCATTTAAGTCTTTTAACATGTAAGGGCTTATATTGTAATATATTCAAACTAATAAAGCGACTAGTTATGTGAATACCACACTCTCTCTCATCCATCTGTACTCCATCATTATCCTCCACCATCATTTGCATCTCACGCCTCTATACTAAAAATGATCATCCTTTCATCTCTAGCAGCCATCAACACCACTGCACCATCTCTAGCGCCCAAACACCACAAACCCATCTTCGTATCCACCATCACCCTCCACCATCACCCTCCACCATCGTCAATCTGAACTTCAATCCCCATTGTGGTTTAACCTACTTTTATGAACCAAGAAACAAGAAACCTAGATCTACACAATCGTTGCCTACCACAGAACCACCACACAAGCACCACGACCAAACCCTAAATCTACAAAACCGTAATCTCCTCCCTCTTTTCCACTCACCACTACCGCATGTCGCCATTAAAGTCTAAGATCAAAGCCTTGATATGATGGTTTCTTGGGGGTCGGATGGTGATGGTGATGGGTGTCATGGTAAATTGCTCTTATAGGTGTCTTTGTGGTGCGATTATGATTGGTGTGGTGGTGTAGTGGTGATGGGTACGGTGGTGCAGTGGCTTTGATTTAGTGAGAGATAGAAGAGGTAGATAGTTGCGAAAGTTGAAGATGGTATATAGGTCTCTTTGTGGTGTAATCGCGATGAGTATGGAGGTGGTACGAAAAATTGGCAATTGTGTGGGGGTGGTTGGAAGAAGTGGTGGTGGTGGTAAGGGTGGTAGTGATGGTGGACTGGTGGTGAGGTGACGTTATTACAGTTCTAAAGAAAAAAAATAAAGTATTTTACTATTTTGTGTTGTATTAATTAAAATAAATTACATTTTTAGCCCTTGTGTTGTGCCCTTACAAGTAAAATGACCTATATACCCTTACTTTTAACAAAATTACTAAATGACATTAGTGGACTTGAGTTAATTTAGATGAATTATATACCACAAGGAGTAAAATCAAGATGTTAAAACCTTTGAAGGCAAATAGTTATTTAGACCAAACCATATAGAGTAAAAATGAAGCTTACTCTAAAACAAAACTTTGGAGCACAAGTGTAATTTAAAAAAAATTAAGACATCGAATACAATTTTTTAAGTATTAGGTACAAATGTTCTTCGCAATCATTACTATTTGGCCCCTCATTTTATAAAGTTCTTCTAATTAATACATTATTTAATAATATAAGATTATTTAATTCATTATATTATATATTATATTATTTACAAACTTGAAATTAACATTTAAAATTATTAATATGTATTATCTTATTTGAATACTTAACTACATAATTACTAAATATAATAACAATAGTAATAATAATAATAATAATAATAATAATAATAATAATAATAATAATAATAATACAAATAAGTATTATCTTATATGAGTACTTAAGTATATAATTACGAAATAAATATTATTTATACTTTAATATAAAGCATTTGATAAGTACACACTTGTAATTTTATTTAAAATTTAAGACATCTAAAATAATTTTTTAAACATAAGGTACAAATACTATATACATAAGTTCCTAATTTTTTCATATTTAATAAATTTCTCTCAACTAATTTATTATTTAATATATATTTGTTTTAAGTTTATCTTACTTATAATATTTCATATTAATATTAAAATATGTACATATATTATTTATATTTTTCCAACTTAATACTATTTGACTTGATTATTATTTTATTTAAACACTTAGTCTTTAATCACTAAATATTTACATAGTTATAATACTGTAAGAGTTTATTTTAAAGGCTGATGCTAACCAAAGATATCTCAGCATGCATTAAAGTATAAGGAAGTTACTTCGGAATATTTCACCATGCACAAAGATAAAATTAACTAAGTGTCAAATATTACGAAACCAAAGACAGAAATCTTTCGAATCCAAAAGTAAAGTCTTCTTAAGCCTAAAGACAAAGTCTTTCGAAGCGTGAAGACTGATTTCTTTTGAAGACAGAGAAGACATGCTTCTCTGACATACTTATGACAAAGGCAGACCACCTTTCCGTTGCCTACTCTGAAACTCACCAACTTATATAAGTTGGTGATTACCTTTTGCTTTTGTCAACTATTTAGTATGGTTTCTTTGTCTTAACTTTCTACTTTTGTACTTTTATTCTTTTTGTAATACAATAGTATGTGAGCTATGACATGTCATAGTCACAAGTCAAAATGCAATTTGACTTTTGACTCTACATTGATCTTGTTGTCTAGATTAGTGTCCAACTGGCCTTCAAAGTATGGCCGACTGTAGGATGTAGTATAATGTATCTTAAGTAACCAGTCTTAGGACTAAGCTTTGTAATACATGTAAACACTTGAGAGCAATATACAACATCCTTGAAAACCAATCTGTTTTGTTCTTGAGTGTTCTTACTTGTTATACTTTGTTTCACTGCTTGGTTCGCTATTTGATCTGGTAAGTGAAATAATTCTCAAACTGTGAAATTGTTGTTGAACCTTATAACTGGTACTATAATTGGTATCTGAGCATTTTAGGCTCTTGATTGCAAGATCTCACCATCTTGAATCACTCTTTAGTTTTGCATTTACTTACTTGCTCAAAAGGCAACTCTTTCTGAGGCTGATATAATGACTAAGTCTCCTCTAATTACTCCTGATGACTTTGATACATGGTGCTTGAAAATGGAAGGCTTTATAAAGTCTCAAGACAGTAGGATGTAGAGATCTATAGTCCATGGATCTCACATCCCAAGCACTACTTTAGCATCTGCTGGAGGTGGGATGATACCCAAGGAAGTGGTTGACTATTCTAAAAAAGATTGGAAGAAAATTGAAATTGATCAGAAGGCCATGACTGCTCTTCAAACTGCTCTTCCATACTCCATCTAAAAAGGCTTCAAGAATGCAAAAGAACTCTAGGTTGCACTAAAGCTGACGTATGAAGGATCTGATGAAGCCAAGGATAATAAGAAGGACATCATGAAGCAGCAGTTTGAAAACTTCACCTACAAGACAGGTGAAACTATGACTCAAAAATACTTTAGGTATGTTGAGATTGTAGACACTCTAATGGATGTTGGAGTCAAGCTTGAGAATAGGAACATAGAGTGTAAGTTCATGTTTTCTCTTCCCAAAGAATGGACACACTACTATGTGGCCATCAAAAGAACCGAAAACTCTTTACCCTCACTCTCACTGAGTTGTATGGCATACTGAGCGGTTACCAAATGGAGATAAACATGCAGAATCCTTCTCCCAGTTCTTCCAATACCAAAAGAGCTCAGCCCTTCATGTGATTGAAAATGACTATAGAGAGCCACAACATCATTTTATTGGCTACCCTGACAACTCACCAAAAGGTCCTTTCATCACCTTTCCGGAGACACCAAGGGAGAACTACACTCAAGGAAGTCTGTTCCAAGAGCCCAACTCTTCCAGGCCTTTGTGTCTTTAGATAAAAGTTCTAGCAACTTTCTCTTCATTCTTGAAGACCAGGACTGTATCCATCCAGATGATCTGGAGTATATGGAAATAGTTTAGCAGATGGCTCTTCTCACCCATAAGGCCAAGAAGTTCTACAAAAGGACTGGAAGGAAGTCCCATGCAATGTGTCCAGTGAAAAGTTTGGACTGGACAAGAGCAAGTTAAAGTGTTACAATTGTAACCAAATGGGACATTTTGCTTGGGAGTGTAAGGCACCAAGGAAAAATGGTAGCCAAACACAGTTTAGACCAAACTACATTGATGGAGCTCCTAGAGCTGAGAAGCCCAGCCAACCAAAGCAGCAAGTTAAAGTTGCTACTGAAGAAGGAGACTTTGACTGGAGCTTTCAGGTGGAAGATGTCTCTCCAAGCCATATGCTGATGGTAGATCATGAGGTATCAAAGGTATTGGAACATCTCTGCTCGCCTGAATGCATTGCTAAAGTTAATATGTACAGGTCCTACAATTTGAAAGTAAGATCTTATCTTGAATCCTTAAACATTCTAAAAGTTGAATTTAAAAGAGCATAAAATGATAACAAACTTAAAATAGAAAATTTATAGAAAATAATTTCTACTCAAAAATATGAGCATACAAACTACAGGACTTAGATTAAAGATCTTGTTTCCAAATTAACTGAATGCCAGGCTGAGCTTGTGATCAGTAAAGCTAAGGAAGAAAGAGGAAACCATGAAGAACATTATATATTCATCCTTGCATGCAAATGTGTGTTATCAGAATAGGCATGGACTTGGATCAAGTGAAATAGCTCCTCCACATACATTACTATCTGTCAAACAACCAAGGTGTAGAACTTGTGAAGATGAGTTACCTTATGTTGATCCTATTCAAGAAAAGGATGAAGATGAAACTGAGGAAGAGGATATAATGAAGAGTGAACCAAAAGTGAGTGAAAAGGTTCACTCTAAGAAGGGTCACTATATCCTTGAAGACGAGAAGAAACCAAGGATGGCCAAGTCTACAAGAAAAAACTTGATAAGGGCTGCAAAGAGAAGATCCAAGAAAGTGCTGGAGATCAAGCCCACCTTCTACCCAAGGCAAAAACAAGTTTTCATCTCTGCTGGGTTTGAGGTGAACAAGTCTGAAGACTTAACCATGAACTCTACTACCAGGAGTTTTGGTCCAAGTCCAAATCAACCTGGTAAGGAGAAGAAGGCAGACCCAATATGCACCATTACTGCACAACGTGGACCAAATAACTACAAAAGCAAGCTTCATCCTTAGAAGCAGACTACATTATCTAAGAAGATGAAGAAGGAGTTGGGAAAGGATCAGGACAAGCCTTCTTCTCAGGACAAGACTCTGAGAGCGAAGACTATGGAATGCATCATATATGGTGGTACAACTCATTATGCTAAGATTGTATCTACATTCCTAAGACTACCATCCACATGAACAAGAAGAAGACTTCTGAGAAGAAGAAGAAAGCTGCTTCAGAAGGAAAATCTTTTTCCTTCGGAAGCATCAAGGTGACTTAGAAGAAAATATGTCGAAAACTATCTTCGGAAGCAAGTTTGGTCCTCGAAGAAAGGAATACTTCCGAAGCACTAAAGTCTGCTGCAGTGGATATAAAAGTTTTCGAAGGTTCAGTTTCCAAAACTTCTAAAGTTTTGAAAGGCAAGTCTATTCTTCCAAAGATGGTATGGAAGATGAAGGAAGGCCATGTGACTGAACTTTCTTCATCAACAACATTAAAGGATCCCATAAGCTTGCATATAGGATCAATAGCTATTGATCTTTCTTCTGTTCAACTTGATGAGCCCAAGACCAGCAAGGCTTGAGTTTTCAAATATAACTAATAATCTCTTTTTTATGTGCAAAACAGCTAAAGACCAAATGAAATGTATGGATCATTGATAGTGGCTATTCTAGGCACATGACATGCAATGGCTTTTTGTTTCAGAACTTTGAGAAAAATGATAGAGGGCCAGTTGTTTTTGGAGTTGAATCAGTTGGATACATCACTAGAAGGGGTAGGGTCACAAATGATGTTTCAAGAACAAAAGATAGCATTTCTGCAGTAGATCCTGGTCTAAGATTTGAGTTGAGAAGACTAAATGTTCAAATTCCTTTAGCTCCAGTGGTAACAAACACTACAAATGGAGATCCTGTCAGTACACACATGACAGATCATTCTGCCGATACGTCTGAAGTGCCACCAAATATCAGCAATGAGGCATAAAATTCAAATGAAAGGATCTCCGATGCAAGAGAAGATGGAGATGGTGACAGTGATCAAGAATATCTTTAAGCTGACAACCTCTCCACTAAAGACAACATCCATGATGTCCCACACTCTCCTGATCAAGTCATGCATGATGGGTGTGATGATGTGGTAGGTGATACTCAATCACCGGATCTGAATTTCTCAAATTTGGATCTATTAAATCAACTTGATGTGATTCCTCAACTTAGAATCTGCAAGTTGCATCCTACCACAAACATCATTGATAATGTTGGAACTGGTGTGAGAACAAAAGGACAAACCCATGATCAAAATGTTTGTTTGCACTCTTGTTTCTTATCCCAGATTGAGCCAAACAAAGTAAATAAAGCTTTGAGAGATGGAAGCTGGATCAAAGCAATACATGAGGAACTATTTCAATTCAAAAGACAGGGTGTTTGGAACCAATGTCCTCTTCCTGCTAGGACGATTCCTATAGGAACCAAATCGTTTTTTAGGAACAAGAATGATGATATAGCACTTTTCGACAAGAACAAGGCAAGACTGGTAGTCCAAGGGTATACTCAAAAGGAAAAGATTGACTTATGTTTTTGCTCCTGTAGCAAAACTTAAAGCTGTAAAGATATTCCTTGCTTTTGCTACATAAAAAAATTTCAAGGTCTACCAACTTAATGTCAAGTGTGAATTTCAATATGGGATGATAGTCTGATAGATGAAGAGGTGTATGTGTGCCAACGACCTAGGTTTGTAGATCCTGATCATCCTAATTATGTCTGCAAGCTTAACAAAGCTCTCTATGGGCTGCATCAAGCTCCAAGGGAATGGTATGAGACACTGTCATAGTACCTTGTTGAACATGAATACAAAAGAGATACTATTGACAACACCCTCTTTATCAAAATAACGGGAAACGACATGATGCTAGTTCAATTATATGTTGATCACATCATCTTTGAGTCAACTAATGAAAGACTCTAAAGGAGTTTGAGAAGATAATGAAGAATAGATTTGAAATGAGTGCCGTGTGTGAACTCAATTTCTTTCTAAAAATTCAAGTGAAGCAAGTTGACAATGGCATCTTCATAAACCAGTCAAAGTATGTTTAGGAAATACTAACTAGATTTTATTTCACTAACTGTAAGGTTGCTAAAACTCCCATAGCTAGAAACCACTCCCTAGGGTCTAATTTTAAGGGAGAGGAAGTCCAAGGAAGCAATAAGAAGAGAGAGCCCTAGCTTCATTGGCTGCAATCAGGGCTGCCCATAGACCAAACACTTAAGAAGATGAGTTAAGGGTAGCGAGATTGAATTAACTGGGAGCTAGGGGGTATAATGTTGATGATCTGATTTCTCTCTCCCTAGACATATTGATGGAACCGGCTGACACTAAGGTGTCTAAAGAGAGGAAGTACGCTGAGGATGCTGCTATGCTCCTCATAATCAAGGAAGATAGAAAGAAAAGAAAGATATATCAAGCTCATGTCCTCTCTCCAGTTCAAAAAATGCCTGAGGTGGAGACTGTGTTAAAGAAGAAGAAGCTCAAGTAGGCAATGAACAAGAAAGACAAAACATGATAGCCTACTTGAGTGCCATAGGTCTCTACCAGGCATAAGCTTTACTCCATCTATCTTTTTAGTACATAGAGTTTGAATATCTTAAGCAGTTAGAACAAGAAGCCAATCAACAAAGAAAAGCTGCTAAGAGAAAGATAAGAGAGAAAGCTGAGAAATCAAAAGCCACCATCAAAGCCAACAAGAAGTCATTTAAAGATAGACAAAAGATGGTGAGCTTCTTGAAGCTGTATGGGTTCTCCGTACGGAGACTTGGTCCCATGTCTTAATCCATAATGGATGAGCACATTAGGGTGATCAAGCAAAGTATTAAGAAATGTGAGCTCAAAGACTTGCATTCTCCTCCAAGTCAAGCTACATCTGAAGCTAAAGTTAAGGTTGAATATTGAAAGACAACAAAACCAATACCTGCTGCTGGTTCACAACCAGCTTTATCTTCTAACCCATAGCAGGGTCCTAAACCTTCTTCTGAGCTTGTGAAAGGGAAGGACAAACTGAGAAGGAGAAAGAAACACATGATGATTAAGACCAACCTTCTCAGTTAAAGTATAGAAAGAGGAAGAGGATGGCTATCAGAATAGACAAGAAAAAGAAGAAGTTCAAGGCATCCACCTTTGCACCTTAGGATGAATCAGATCATCTTGAGGGTCAACAAGAAAAGGCTGCTCAACCAAGTGCATTATTTGTAAAGGCTCTTACACCTGAAAGACCTATCGTGTACTAGGTGTACTCTCCAAACTTAGACATATGGTATGTCACAATAGATCAAGGAAGTATACAAGTATACTTCTTGCAAAATATACTTAACCTTCCTGAGCATGATCTCTTAGACATAAGAAGATACTATGAGAGCCTGAAGAATCCAGACTAACTGATGAGAAGAGGAATGGCTCTGGTTCTGATGATGGCTGTAAACAAGTGAAGGATCAAGACACATAGTCATCTTCAAGTTTTGGTAGCATCAGCCTAGGGAGAGTTTGTAATAGTTTATCTAAAAGGCTTATGCTAACTAAATATCTCTCAACATGCACTGAAGTACAAGGAAGTTACTTCAAAAGATTTGACCATGCATAAAGATGAAATTAACTGAGTGTCAAATCTTCCGAAACCAAAGACAGAAATCTTCCGAAGCCAAAAGTAAAGTCTACCAAAGCATGAAGACAAAGTCTTTCAAAGCCTGAAGACTGATTTTTTTTGAAGACAGAGAAGACGTGCTTCTCTGACATACTTTTGACAAAAGTAGACCACCTTTCCGCTGCCTGCCCTTAAACTCACCAACTTATATAAGATGATGATTACCTTTTACTTTTGTAAACTGTTTAGTATGGTGTCTTTGTTTTAACTTTCTACTCTTGTACTTTAATCCTTTTTGTAATATAATAGGATGTGAGCTATGGCATGTCATAGTCACAAGTCAAAAGTCAATCTATCTTTTGACTCTACATTGATCTTGTTGTCTAGATTAGTGTCCAGCTGGTCTTCAAAGTATGGCCGGCTATAGGATATAGTATAAAGTATCTCATGTAACTAGTCTTAGGACTAAGCTTTGTAATACTTGTAAACACTTGAGAGCAATATACAACATCCTTAAAAGCCAATATGTTTTGTTCTTGAGTGTTCTTACTTGTTATACTTTGTCTCACTGCATGGTTCCTATTTGATCTAGTAAGGGGCTGTTTGGCAGCCACTTATTCAGCCTCTTGATGGTTCAGATGTCTGAATAATTCAACACTTAATGGTTCAGACTGTTTGTTTTGCGAGCAAATGTCTGAATGGTTAAGCATTATACTAATGCTGAATGGTTAAGAGGTCTAATGCTGAATGGTTAAGAACTCTTATATGAATTGGTCAGACATTTGCCTTTGAATAGTTAAGCGATATACTAGCTCTTAATGGTTCAGACATCTTAATGGTTCAGCACTTAATGTTTCAGACCTTTTATTGGTTCAGCACTTAATGTTTCAAACCTTTTATTGGTTCAGCACTTAATTATTTAGATATTGCCAAACAGCCCCTAAGTCTGATAAGTCTCAAACTGTAAAACTATTGTTTAAACACATAACCTATCCTGCAAATAATAATACGCAAATATATCAAAGTTTAAGACATGCCAAAAAAGAGGCTTGATAACACTTGGTACATCAAATTTAAATTAAATCACCTGAATTTTTTTAAAATTTTATACTTAAAACTTCGAGTTTTATCAAAATTTCTTTTAATCACTTTACAATAGAGCTCGTTAATTATAGTAAATTCACCATTTAAGCATTCATTAATTTTATTCTCTATTTTGAGGTATTTACTTTATGTAGTATTTTTTCTATTATATATTTTTAAAATTGTTTTACGCATAATATTTTTGGGAGGTTAGTATTAACGTATAAATCATCATAATTAAATTTTTCTACTTTTATAACTTTCATTGCATAACACTGGTCACACCCACTACTACTATATGATACATATTAGGAAAACAATATGGTCATTTTACTTAAAAAAATAAGACACCTAATACATTTTTTTAATCATATAGTACACTTGTTTCATGTAATGGTTCCACTTTTTCTCATATTTAATAAACTACTTCTAATTAATATATTATTTAATTAAATTAATTAATTTATTATTTAATAATATAAAATTATTTAATTTGCTATAATAGTATCTTATTTAATAATACTTTAAATTGACATTAAAGTTTATTATTTATATAACTAAATACTACTATATTTAAATATCACTAATTATCAACTCTTTGTTGTATTAATTATTGTATCATATGCATATAAGATTGTACATATTTTTTTAATTTTTAGTTTAAACCCAATACTTTAACATTTCTTATAATTTAACCCTTATGAATTTTTACTTTTACCTTTGGCCCTCTATACATCGTATATTTACATATTTACAATGTTTGTTTGTCATAATATGTGCGTGTGGTTCTATGTTATTTTGCCGATTTTTTCCCGTTTAACATCCCCTCGCAACGTGCGGCTTAAATCGACTTAATTATTGTTTTTATTGTTTTACGTTTTACGTGCACGGTTCAATATTTTTACATCTATGTTTTTTTGATTTTATTCTTTTTATTTTTATTTCTTTGACTAAAGTTTTTCCGGTGTTGGTGGTCGTTAACGGTAGTGTGACATTGGTGCTATTTGGTATGGTTTTACGCCCCTCGCCACAAAATGAGTGGCTTAATACTACTTATATATATATATATATATATATATATATATATATATATATATTACTAATTATCAACTTTTTTGTGTATCAAGGTTTGTAACTTAGGTTTAAAGACTTGTACTCACTTTTGAATTTTTTATCTGTAGTTTTTCAACTTTTAACCCTAATATTTTTACGTCTTTTACAATTTAACCCTTATAATTTTTCACTTTTAACTTTGTCCTTTATACTTTCATCTTTTACGAACTTTTCGTTAGTTCCGTCTAAATTTTACGAGTTAACACACCACAACATGTGTCTATAGTTCAACGTTTACGCTTATTTTTCCCTATAACGACTATGTCACAACGCGTGAGTCCTAGATCAACTTAATTATTATTTTTATTGTTTTACTTTTCATGTAAATGATTCAATAATTTTACGTCTACTTTCTGTTTGGTTTTATACTTTTCGTTTTTATTCCCTTTTTAATACGATCTTTTTCAATGTTGTGGTCATTGACGTTGGTGTGACATTGGTGCTACTTGACACACTCTTACACCCCCGCCGCAACGTGGGGTGCTTAATACTAGTTTAATTTATACTAATTACCAAATTGTATGTGCCTTGTGGTGTTATACAACACGCACATGGCTTTTTTGTGCTTTTTATGTTGTACCATGTGCTTTGTATTTTTCTTTCAAAGTGCACTTATTTTCAACAAATTTCTTATTTCCACAACTATAAAAAAACCTCAGCATTTCAACCCCGCAATTCAGCCTGCATTTGTTCCCTCACTTCGATTGTTTGGTATTTGTTCGCGTAATTCAGGCTACATCTATTCACTCACTTCTATCATTTTGTATTTCATCGCCCTCAATTCGATCGTTTGATAGTTGATCATTAATCCAAGTTGCTACAAACTGAGGTGAGTTCTGCATTATCTTCTTCAATCAGGTTAGGGTTTCAGGTTAGGATTTATATGATCTTTCTTTTGCTTGATTTGATGAAGAGAAGGGTTTGGGTGTTAATGAAAGATTAGGGTTTTAGAAGGGAGTTATGTGAACAAGGAAATGGAGGTTTTGGTTTAGCGATGAACATAAGGAGGTTGGGTTGCAAAAGCTTACACAGTGTCTTGAGAAAGATTATTTGATTAACCATTCTTCATGATATTTAAATCTCATCATGCTATAAAAGTAGGGTCCATTTTCATATTTTGAGGTTCAGATTGGGTTCTTTGAGGATCAAAGTAATGGATAGAGTTGCCACGTACTTGACTGTTCCATTGGGTTTTCATAAAAAACCAAACACCAAGAACATGAACGATTCTTTTTTGTTGGGAATAAATATTTAAATCTTATAATGATGAGGTTGTGTTGAATTAAGACATTTGGGTTGCATGCGGTAATAAAAGAGAAAATTTATTCACCTTTATAGGTTTTTAGAAAACAAAATCACATCCAAAATAATAAAATTAGAAAGCATATGATCAAGAAGATGAACACTGACAACACTTTGAAGCTTCTTTCGAACACTTCACAGTATGGACATAAGTCACTTCTTAGAAAACATCAAGAAGATAGTTGTTTCCTATGAGTTACATCAAAATTAAAGGTGAGTTTGTAATACTCTTAAAAGCATCCCAATGGGATTGTTCATCTTCATCCTTAAGGTTCTGTAGTATTAAGGTGAGACTCTTAGAATGGAGAAAAGAGGGAGCAGAGGAAGAAAGGGGTGTTGCACAAGAGAAGGATGTGTTCCTTCAATCTATATGGGCTGCTCTGAAGTGATTTCACCCGTAAAGAGCGCTGCTAGAAATGCTACGATAGTAATGCTTCTAAGATGATGAATAAAGGTCCCTCTCGGGGAACCATGGGAAAGATCCAGGATAACCATCGCAAAGGCCCCACCTCTTCTATTAAAATTCAGAATGGTTCTTCTCCTTTGTTTAAGAAACGAAGGAACCCAAGCTTGCAATCGAACTACAACAAATAATCACTGCTAGAATAGCCACAGCCATACCATCATCTTTGGAGTCATTATGACAATACAAAGAAAGGGTAAGCCCTCTATTAGCAAAGGAGAAAGCACCTCAAAGGTTAGAGCGTTATACAATTCGTCATTCAGGTTATTTATTGATTCTTGGGAAGTTAAAAAACCTAAGAAGGATAAGTCTAAGGATTTAGGTTCTAAGGGATGTACTTATCAAAACTACATAACATGTAAACTTGAGGTGTGTAGAGGAGATAAGACTACTACTGATGCTTTAAGATAGATTCATGAAATTAAGATGACAGTGGATGTCAATAGATGAAAGAAAGAGGATAAGGTCAAGCAAAGGTGATGCCTACATGTAGTGGAAAACTATATTGTCCACCAGATGATGAACCAGGGTTTATGGTTGGGATAGATAATATTTCAAAAGTTGTTTCCATAAAAATATGGCCCTTTACATTAGATGAAACAACCAAAAAATGAATACATTCACTTGTAGATGGAATGTACTATTATTAAAAGTATACTTCAAGATTTCTTGAGTTGGTAGAGTTGTTATAGAGTTTGGTAGTTCAGAGATAAAGATTGTCGGGCAATTTATCTGGGGTGTTATTCCTAAGATACATGTTGATATTGTAACAATCAGACTAGCTACCCTCCAATCTACGGTTGAATATGTAGCAAAACTGATAGATAAGCTAATTAGGTTGAAAGGAAGCAAACTATCTAATATGGAAACAAAAAGAAAATTTGAAGGTGTGAAATCTTGAGGATATATACACAAAGGTTTAATTGGGAATGAAAGAGGTCGAACCATAAAGGAAGTAAGTTCAGAAAGTTCAACAATAGGGATTAGAGAAACGCCCCAAATGTAACACATGTGGTCGAAACCACCCGAGTCCCTACTACACGAGTGGATGTGGTAAGTGTGGAAGGAAGTGACATACCGCTATTGACTGTTCAGGCCCTCAAATTTGCTTTAAATATGAACAGGAGGGTGACATCAAGGCGTACTACCTAAAACTCAAATAAGGAACTCCGACCACTCATACCAACAAGGGTGAAGGCCCGGGTGCTCTTGTAGCAAACACACGAGTGTTTGTGATGAAAGCAGAAGATGCTAGGAACATGACGAAGTGGTTACATGTATGTTTCCCATTAATCATATTTATGAAAATATACTATTTGAATCTAATGCCAATAAAAGCTTCGTATTAAATCAATTTATAGCCTATTTATGTGGCATGATGTCTAAGCAAGCAATTCCTTACACTATAGATATTGCTAACATGAAAAAAGTTAAGATTGAATTTGTGCCTAAGAATTATGTAAGATTAGATGAGCAAGAGCTTCCCTTAGAACTTTTTCCTATGAATTTGGGAAGTTTTGATATAGCCTAGGAATGGATTCGTTAGCTAAGCATAAATCCCATATGTTTCGTTAGTCGCTAGAAATAGTATTGCCAAATGGTCAAAAGTTAGAAGTTATGGGAGATCTATGGGGTAAATCAATAAAGATACTTTCAATTATTAAGGTGGAAAAGTATTTATGTTTAGGTTTTGAAGGAAAATCATTATATTTAATGACTGCGAAGAAGGGAAGAAGAATCAAGGAAGTTTTAGTGATGTTGGAATATCTTGATGTATCCCTGCAATACTTTCCTAGCCTACCCTTAATAGACAAGTCGAGTTCACATTGACTTGGTACCAAGTACTACACTCATTGCTAAGGCATTATACTGATTAACGCCTTCGGTGATGAAGGAATTGATGACACAACTTCAATAGCCGACGGAAAAGGGTTTTGTAAGATTGAGCTTGTTCCTTTAGAGAGCTCCGGTTTAGTTTGTAAAGAAAAAGGATGGCTCTAAACTGATGTGCATCGACTACCAAGACTTGAACAAGGTGATGATCAAGAACTAAGATCCTTTACCATATAGTGATGATTTTTTGATTAGTTGCAAGGGTCAAGCTACTTCTCGAATATTGAGTTTTGTTTTGACTTTCACCAAGTGAAAGTACATGAAGAGGATGTGCCAAAGACTACTTCTCGAACAAGGTATGATCATTATGAATTCCCGTGCTGCCATTTGGGTTGACGAACGCACCTGCAATACTTATGAATTTGATGAACGGAGTATATAATTCATACTCAAACAAATTTGTAATTGTGTTTATCAATGACATCCATGTATATTCCAAAACCAATACTAAATATGGGAAACACCTCATAATGTTGGAGTTATTTCGTAAAGAGAAACTATACGCAAAGTTTTCCAAATGTGATTATTGGGCATGTCATCAAAGGACCAGAGATTTAAGTGGACCTAGCCAAGATAAAATCTGTAATGGGATGGAAAGCTCCAAAATCTCTAACCAAGATTTGTAGATTTCTTGGGTTGGCCGAATATTATAGGAGATTTGTTTAAGACTATTCTAAGATCGTTACACCGCTCACCACTCTCACTCAAAAAGGTATGAAAGTTAGCTAGGGTCCCAAACAAAAAAAAGCATTCAACATACTAAAATAGAGATTAAATAGTGCACCCATTCTCGTTCTACTAGAAGGGAATGATGAATTTTTGATACATTGGGATAGTTAAATAAATGGATTATGTTGCGTATTGATGCAAAGGAAAAATGTGATAACATATATTTGAGCAAAAGGAGCCCACTATGTGACCGTAAAGATGGATGGAGGTTTTAGCTGATTACGGCTTTGACCTTCAATATCATCCAGATAAGGAAAACATGGTCGCCAACTCTTTAACATGAAAGGGACAGACAAAACCAATTTGGTTATGTGCTATGTGTATAGACTTGTGTGTAGACATGATTGATGAATTAAGGAAAGCTCAAATGGAAGCCTCTCTTAAGGGAAATGTGAGGAATGAGGATATGATCGGAATGATGAAATTGCGTACGGCATGATGTGATGGATTGCTTTAAATGGAAACCGAGTTTGGGTACCACACTTCGGAGATCTTAGAAGGATAGTAGTAGCGGATAAAATGTGTTACACAATGGAAGGTTATTACTAGTGGCTTAGAATGAAAAATGATATTGCCACCTATGTAGAAAGGTACATAACCTTTCTACGAGTCAAGACCGAGTACTAAAAACCTTTAGGAATGATACAACCTTCAGACATTCCCATATGAACGTAGGAAAATAACATGATGGATTTCATGATCAAGCTACCAAGGACACAAAAAGGCAATGATGCAATATGGGTTATTGTGGATCGATTGAAGAAGTCTATGCACTTCATATGAACTTAATAAACGTTTGAAATGGAAAGTTGTACATCGATGAGATAGTGAAGTAAGTGAACAATTCAAACATTAGAAGACATGTGAGCATGAGTGATCGAATTCGGTGGTAGTTGGGATGATCACCTTCTATTGAAGGAATTTTAATATAATAACTATAACATGAGTCTGAAAACTACATCTTTTAAAGCATTATATGGTCGGGAGTATCGAACACCACTTTGTTGGTTTGAAGTGGGCGAATGTCAACCGACGGGTCCTAAGTTAATTTGGAATACCACTAGAAAGGTGAAGAATGTTAAAAAGAGTTTGAAAGCCGCTCACAATCGTCAAAAGAGTTATGCCGACAAGCAGCGGAAACCGTAGGAGTTCACGATTAGTGACATGATAATGCCTAAGGTGTCGCCATAGAAAGGCACCATTTGTTTAGGGAAATGAGGCAAACTGAGTACCCATTATACAGGGCCTCAGTAAAGTTTCCGGATTTCACTATTTTTCCACACCAAGATTCTTGACGATTTGGGGCTCAATGAAGTGACATGTGAAAACCCATTGCTGTGTTAGATCACTTGGTGGAGATCATGGACATGTATGCGAAGTCTTATTTCTACTCAGATAAGCATCGCTAAGATTATAAACCTTTCACATTATGCATTGTCATGGATTTTAGGGTAAACTAGGGGTTTTGGAAAGAACCAAATTGGCGGCTAAGTCGTTAAGCGTGCATATTGTAGTAGTGAGATGAAACATATGAGATTGGCATATAGATTCGTCACATGACAACGACCAACTTTGGGTTTGTGATGAATAATGGTATGACTCCTCGAAGTGTTTGTTCAAAGCTTGTGATCGACCAGAGTCGTGAGAATTCTAGCTTGAGGTCGCTAGCATGATTAGGGCAGGTCTGGTGAATAGGTCAACAACTTTTATCAAATAGTTTTTATAAACTTATTATGTATAAAACTAGAATATATTATACTTTGAAAATCATTGTTTTGATTTAATGATGGTAAACTTCTAAATCTACTAGTATTAAGCCTCTCGCATTGAAGTGGGTGCCGCAAAACTATGCCAAGTAGCACCAAAGACACAACAGTACTAATGACCACCAATACCAAAAACTCATATTTAAAAAAATAAAAAAACGAAAAAAACAAAATTAAAAAAAAAAGTAGATATAACAATATGGAACCATCCAGGCGAAACGTAAAACATATAAAACAATAAGTAAGTCGATCTAGTATTAGTGCATCGCGATAGGTCCGTTTAACATAGAAAATTAAGCATAAAAATGTTGAAACACACTCACACGTTGTAGCGTGTTAACTTGCAAAATTTAGACTGAAACGTAAACTGAAAATTTGTAGAATATGAAAAGTATACGGGATCAAAATTGAAAGTAAAAAAATATTAGGGCTAAATTTTAAAAGATGTAAATATATTGAATTAAAATAAAAAAGTAAATATTAAAAAAAAAGACAAAAGATGGGTATAACCCAATTAAAAATATGATACAATCCATAATGCATACCAATGTTGGTAATTAGTATAGACTAGAATTTTAGTCCGCGTGTTGCGGCGGAGGTATGATGTCCAACAAAACATTGGATAACAGGGTGGCCTTTCAAGTTGCATTCAGATAAGCTTTTAATGTTTTTTGGTTTTACAACTTGTACAAAAGCAATGTTGTTACGCTTGTTGTGGCTACTTAATTTGTGCTTCATGAGTACAAAAGTGTTTAAGTTTGCAATCACAAAGTTTTTATGGTAATTTTAGTTGTACAACTTCAACAAATTGATGATGGTCTAGTCATGATTACTTTCTACACACCTTGGGAGTACAGAAGTGTTTGTTGGTGATGTGCCTTATTCTGTGGTTCTTTTTGGTCCATGGCTTATATTTGCAATTAATGAAGCGATTAATTAATGATTAATGACTAAAATAAAAAAATTTCATTTATTTACAGTTTATGTATTAGGTTTGTTTGTACCTACTGATTTATTTTGGGTCCTCTTGGTTATTTTCAGCTTTGGGTTGGCTTTCGCTGGAGGTAGGATGGATGTAGTTGGTTCTGAAGTGGCTGATTCAGTTCCGGATCTTGTTTGGGGCTCTCTTACGTTGTTCACAACAATTTGTGCATCGTTTCTAATAGTTAGGTGTAGTAATTTTGATACACCTATTATGGAGACCATTTGATGTGGTAGTTTCTTGGCATCTATACAACGTTCCTTCATCACCAAGTCTTCACAAAGGATGTTAAGCAAAGCGGTCATACCTTCGTTAAAGAAAGTGACGTTTGTAGTTCCTTTTGGGTCACTAATCACTGCATTCATGCTATACCTGTTGTGTTGTTGTAGGTTAGATGTGTTTTATTGATGATTGTGGATGAAAATGATTATCATAATGTTAATAGGTATATGTTTGTGAGCATACTATTGAATTCAGATACTGTTGTTGAGGTGATGGCAATAATGTCCCCTTGCGTCACTTCATCTCCAATTAGGTGCCTCATTTCCAGACATAGCGTGATTTCTACTTGCTTTTTCCTACATTAAATTGTTTCTTGTAGTGAGGCAATTATCATAGAGTGTGATGATGGTTATGCTTTTTATGGTCTTACCATTCATCTTGTAAAACCACCTTTCTTAATGTTTTCCCTTTGCTTGTTGGTCTTAGTGAGTTCTTATCAACACGACCGAAGTAATCTGCAAAACAATTTTGGAGTTAATTTGGCATTGTATATTGTTTTAAAGTATGTAAGAATTTGTAATGGAGTTTATGGCTAAATCTACTAAATTTATATATTTTCTAAACACATAGTTTAAATCCTAATTTGGTATTTTATATTGTTTTAAAGTATGTAAGAATTTGTAATGGAGTTTATGAATTTATATATTTTCTAAACACATAGTTTAAATCCTATAAAACAGTCTAAAAATTTTGAAAAAAATAAACAATGTATATTGTAACAAATAGATTGTATTTTATTTATTTATTGTTTTGTGCATTATGATGCATTATTGATTCGTAATGTACATGTAAGCAATTTTTTGTCCTTATTCCATTTCATTAATAAGTCATAGCTTGCAAAGTTGAAATAGACATTTTGGTATGTCTGAGTTGTTTGGAGGAACAAACTTTGCTTTCCTTCCGATGATGAGTGATGCTACATGGTCAACAATTGCCATATATGATCATGGTCGGATGCATATGTAAGCAATAACGTTATAGCATGAGTATAGTTGTATGATTGAGTCAAACTACTCCATATCATCTGTATCTGCTGTAGCTTCTATGATATCACCCTACAATTTACATGATTTTAGATACATGCATGTATATATATAGCATTGGAAGATAATTTTTTTATAGATAGAACGAAACTATTAACGCGTAATGGTCCTAGTATGTGCGTGCAGATAATTGTTTTTTTTTGTAAAAGCAATGTAGGTTGATTTTAAGATACCAAGCCTATTAAGATGGTAGAAAGATAGCTGAACAGAACAATATTCTCATTTGTGGATGACATTTCCAGCAAAGTAAAATTTTATCTTTAACTAAATATAAAAAAAGAAAAAAAAATGTAATTATTATGTTTTTTGTGTAAATAGCATAAATTATACATGAATCTAGTAAAATACTTGGTTTTTAAGGTAAATGAAAACATATATGTTCTCATAATGGATGGCACCTGTACCTGGATGAATGAATTTTGAAAGGTACTTTGCATGTGTGGTTATATGAAATTAATTTTGTTCTTGATTGGTTTTGTTATATGTTATATTGACGATTGACAATATTGATACTCATCCGAAAATCGTATGAGTAGAGATTTGTGGCTTATATGGATATCAACAAACTGATAGAATAACTCATTGTTTTTGCTTTTCAGATAATTCTTTTGGTGTATCAACATCCATTTCTTCAGAACTTGTATTCAATTGGTTGTGCTTTCTCCCGCTCCCTGATGTCACGTAGTCGCTTGCACAACATTTGTCCTTTCTTGTTGGTTACTGAATAAGGGTAGTAGTTAGTTTGTTCATGTAAAATGTATGTCAATAGGCATCATTGGTCAAAGAATATGCAAAGAATATGTGTTAAAAATGTTAGCTGAAAGAATGTAGAGGACTAATGTTAATTTTCTTAAATAATGCAATGTCTATATGTTTGTCAGCAAGTGAAATTTATTTCATTAAGAAAGTCAGTAAACACTATGTTTTTAGTTGTATTGGTGTTGTCACCAATCATTAGAACAATAAGGATTTTATGAGATTTAGGTGTGGATGCTCTTGATTAGGCCATATATAATTGTCCATGGGTAAAAACTGGGTGAGGCAAATAAACACCAATCTTGTCTAGTGACTAGCCTTGACTTTGTTTATGGTAATTGCGTAGCATAGCCTAATTGGGAATTGTTTTCTTTTGAATTTAAATGGTAGTTCCTTGTCTTTATGAATTAAGGTTATCTGTGGTAAGTAAATGCGCTTGCCAATAAACTTTCCAGTCATTATTTGGGCCTTAATTATTCTTGGTAACAAGTGGGTAATTATCAATCTTGTGCCAATATTGAGGCCATCAATTGTGTTTAGATTTCTGAGTAGTATGATTGGTGTACCTACTTTTGTTCTAAAGTGTGAGATGGAAATCTAGTGAAGTTTAAAATGTTAAGGTACTCGGTTGAATAAAAAGATTCGATGTCAATGTTTGTACCTGGATTTGGAACAATTGAATTAATGTTGATGTATGTTCTTGTTATGCCTTGTGTCATGGTAGTTATCTTTATGTTAATTTCATCAACTGTATCATTTTGGGGGCATACTATTGCTTTAGTTGATGGTTTTTTAAATGTGTCATTATCATATATAAACTCAATGAGCTCCGTTAGTGCATTTTTTTTGTATGGTATTAGATTTTTTGCTGGTATTTGTAGTTTATTAGTTTTCGTTGGTTCAATAACGTTAGGTACTCCTAATTCACCATCTCCTACGGTTACTAACCATGAGGAGAATGCAAAGATTTGATTTTGTCTTTATATTGTGAGGTTTGGCCTTTGAAGGCGCATATTCTCTATCAGTTTGTATACCTTGAAGTGTGTCCACAAATAAGATCTAGGTAATATGGAAGCTAAAAGAGTGGCTTTTGATGACCTAGGTATTACAGGTAGTGTTTGCCTGAAGTCTCCACCAAGTAATATTGATTTTCCACCAAAAAGGTAATTCGAATTACTTGTAAGGTCTTTTAATGCTCTGTCTAATGATTCATAGCATCTTCGATCATTTATAGGTGCCTCATCCTAGATCATAAGTATTGTTTCATTCATTAACTGGACTAGATGAGAGCCTTTCTTTATATGGAAAATTGATTAATCTGTTAGATCCAACAGTATTTTAAATCTTGAATGAGTTATTCTACCCGATGGTAGTAGCAAAGACGCAATGCTAGATGCTACGACAGCTAGCACTACCATTCCTGCAGAACGTAGTGTAGCCAAGATTGTTGTCAATAAGAATATCTTACTTGTTCCCCCTTGTTCATGCACGAATGACAGAGTTTTTGATTTGAAGTTGTAGCAGAAATGACATCCTTGTAAACCATCCTTTGTTGAGTATTCAATAGAGCTCGAGAGGATTCATGCTCAGATGCCAATATTTGTGTGTCGTAAGTCTTTTCCTCCATGTGTAATTTGTTTGTTAAGTGTTGTAGCATACCTGAATTAGGCATTGGTAGACCAAACTATGATAGGGATGGTGAGGAAGGACTTGAACGAAGCAACGATTCTAATTCGTATAAAACATATTGCTTTCCATCATCATCATTTGTTGTCCCATAAATTTATTGTCCATCATCTGCCATCTTACGCCAGTTTTGATTCCATACTTGTATAGGATTTAAAACCTCACAATATAGATGCATTTGGTTGAACAATGACCGTAGCTCGAAAGCAGTGGCTCAATTTGATGCCTCATCAAATGTATACGACCATTCTTTGTCATCTCCTAGTAATCCTAATCTCTCACATGCGATGCGAAATGTTTGGCAAAGTTGTCCATTCAATATCCGTACGCAAGCATATGATTGACAACCCTTTTGATAACCTAATAGCATCCGCAAGTACAAAGTTTCCCACATGTCGGATGTACATATACCATCCTTTCTATAGCTGGAGTCTTCATTGATGATCTTTGTATCCAACACTTTGATGTTGCATGCCATCTATATTCCTTTATATATTCAACATAATGTAAATGGCGATCACTATGATCTACATAGTTGTTGCGCAACCTTTCAGTTAAGGTAGGGAGCCTGTTGTACATGTTTGCTTTCATAGTCTTCAGTTGATCGTTGTCTTTAAAAGTAATATTAATAGTATGTTTTCTAGGTGTACAACAATTAACTGCACCGGTGGATTTCTGTCATGTATGTATAAATAAAAAATTCCCATGCTACCTCATGAGGACATAATCTGCCATCAAGGAAGTTTTGTACTTTGTTATGGTAACATGAGTTTTACTTTGCCTAGCATCGATAGTGGTAGTCGAGGTCGTAATTTTATAGTGTATATGATCAGCTCATTTTGATATATACTTAAATAAGTACTTTATAAGCATGCTCCACCCACAATACTCCACATTGATGTGACCCATGAGTCTACGACAAAGAACAGGATTGTATGATACTACATATACCCGTTCTCTACTCTAACACCATTCTTATTGACACTAAAGCCATTTGCTAGTCTTTTATAATGAACATATCCCTTATTATCACATGATGTTTGATCATGATATTCCTTTGGAAAATTCTTACTACAGGAACCCGAAACCATGCTTGGTGAATTTGACTTCACAACCCAACACGATCCATGTATCATAATATCCGTGATAATCCTATATAAATGAGGTTCAATAGTAGGATCTGGTACTTGTGAGGATATAAAATTATCGATTTCACATGCATGTTTTATTTTGTGTGCTGTAGTAATCCATAATAGCAAATGACGATGCGGAAGGCCTCTTTTTTGAAACTCAATTTTGTAAAGTTCTACAAGGAAGTGTTTTTGACGTTATGAGCAAGCAATCCAATAATTAATGTTTCACATAAACAAATAAAGGCATACCTGCACCAACCTCACCGAAGGGTCGTGAATTTTTCAAAAAGCTTATCATTGACTTAACCTTCATCTGGAACACCCTAGCAATAATGTCTGGCTAGTCTTAGGCTTTTAGAAAAGGGTATTGGGACAAATACATTTGAATCTCTGGCCATTTAACATTACATGTGAACGTAATGAAATACTAAGGATTGCCTTGCACTATACAAATGGCTAAAGCATCATGGTAATGTTTGTATATATACCGTGCACCATCGATAATCGATGATGGTAAGTATGTACGCTTACCAATCTCACGACCTTTAGTATCACCATGTTGAATTGCATCACATATGCCTTGAAGGAACTCAGTACGGAATTCATTCTGATGTTGCCTTATATAGTCAAGGCGGTCTTCCTAAATACATACATAAGCATCTACAATGAACTGCTGAAATAGCCGACCTCCTCTCAAAAGTAATGTGTATATATTAGAACGATCATGCAACACATAGCTATGATACTTGTTGATAGTCATCTTTTCACGTGATCTATCTCAAGTACAAAGAAGCAAATCAGATGACCACCCTCTATCGCCATAAGGGAAAAGTTGTGACATCTGGTAATTTTCCGTTACCAAACTCCGTTAGTTCCGTTAGGTCTTGCATACACGTGTCGTGAGCACACACTAGTTGTCATTGAACGTTGGTGACTTAATAACAATTATCTATGGTAAACAAATGATAACCTAAGTAATAATGTTGATTATTAGTTGTGGTTATGTGGTTCATGCATTTTAAGTTATTGTTTGTGAATTTTACTTGATAACGTGACAACGTGTAACTATGATCTCATATGTTTTGCTATCAGTTGAAAATGCTTATGATTATTATTGTTGATTAGTAATGTTTATATTTTGTAGTTAAAACCTTTTAAAAAGTGTTAAAAAGATTAGTTTTTTATAAAATATAAACAAGGGGGTTTATTTTGTAATTGGATTGAAATTAAAAGTTACCACATTTAAACAAATTAAACCCAACCCTAGCCCCCAAACCCCCCCAATCAGCCGCAAGCAATCCCAAACCCCCTCCCTTTGCGATTTTGATCAAGAAACACACACACACATACGATTCCCATCTAGTTCAAGTATCTCAAGGTGTTGGCAAGCATAATTCTTGATTTCTACACACCTAAAGGTTAGTTTTGATTAGATTTTCATGATTTTTGATCCTTGATGAACCCTAATTCGAAATTGATGATGAAAAAGTGAAATTGATGATTGTTAGATGTTAATTTGATGTTGGTTAGATTGTATGAATGTTAGATTATGTTGATTATGCAAGAATTTCATGGTTTGATCACATTGTTCACACATTGCCTTAAGAGGAAACTTTTTATTCTTGGATTTCATGATTTGATGATTGTATGATGTTAGATACATTGCTTGGATGTTGGTTTACATGAATTGTGCAAGAAAAGTCATGAAATCTAGTGTTTGTTCATACCTTACTATAAGTGGAAACTTTTATGCATAATGATTGGGAATTTTGATGAATTAATGATGATTATCATGTTAGAATGAATGTTATGAACTTAATTAGGTATAAAGTTGATGAAATTATGAAGGAATTGGATGTTGGATTGCTTTTGGGTGTTACCTTCCCAAAAGGGAAACTTTATTTTTGAAGATCATTGGATATGATGATGTGAGCATGTTTATGGAGTTAGGATCATGTTAGAATGCCTATGGATGATGTCTAATGTGGTGGAATGTGTTACTTGGGTTGTATGGATGCTTGATTGATCATTTAAAGAATGTAGGTTCTTGGTGATTATACATGATGATGAATTATGGTTAGTGATTAGGAAATCATGTTTGGGATTGGAATTGATCATTATTGTGTATGTTAGTTGGAATGAATCTTGTTGATTTATGTGATTATGATTGTCATACACGCGTGCGAATCTGAGGCCCCTACTTAGTAGGATTGGCAGGGTTTAGGATGTGAAGTCGTGAGTGGCTTCACATGGCATGTTGTGCATGATTAGACCTCATAAATAAATTATTAGTTGTGACATATTTATAATTGTGTTGAGCATGTAAATTGTTTGAGATTCGCATGAGTTGTATGATGATCTAGGTTGAACTTGAGTGATGATGTGATATACGTGAATAGTTTGTTTGATAACCGTGTATGATAAATTGATACGCTTGATTAAACGATATCTCAATTAATATGTCACCAACGGGTCAAACGGGTCAACTAGGTTAAATGAGTCTGGTTTTCCAAAGCCTTGGGTCAATGTATTTATTGTGCACCTAGGGTTGTTAAGTTTTCTGTGCACACGTACTTATATACTTGCGTGTTCTAGGTAACCTTTGAAGGGTTGTCTTTCCATTCATCATTAGTTCTCTCTTATCATTGTCTTTGCACATCAGGTGAGTTCATGCCCCACTATTTTATAAACTCTCTTCTGGGGGAGGTAGCATATTTGTTCGCAAACATTATATTATTATTATAAGTTGTGTATGTTTTAACATAGTGCATAATACCTTGAAAGTCCTCACACTTTCGGATCGTTAATAACGGTAACTAGCGGGAAATCTTGGGTAGTACTACTGGGTTTGACAAGCCCCACATGTGCGACTCGAGGTCAAACGGGTGCAATATTGTCCAAAACACAAACATCGTTACGACCTGGTAAGTCGTGACGGGAGGCAACAAATGCAACACAGTCAGCTTCGATTGCGAAATCACTATTGTTATTACATGTGAATATAGACTAGCTATCTATTTCAATGCACTTCTTATGTTATACAAATTATTACTGTTTATGTTAAACGCAAACTCTTGAACTCACCAACCATTGTGTTAACCTTTTTAGTATGCTATTCTCAGGTCGTTAACTCAGGTTGCCATTAGGAGCACATCACGGGTCCAGCATGCATTCTAAGACTTCATCTTAAGTCATAACACTTGGATTTTATTTATGAGATTTAAATAATGGGTTGGCATGTGTTTTGCCAAATTTTGCATTTATATACTTTGGGTTTGTCTTATTTACAAAACGCTTCCGCATAGTTTTAAAGTTTGAACTTTGATTGGTTTTATTTTAAATGTGGCATATAGTGTCACTCTGAGTAACTAGTGACTGTGATCCTGGTTTGTTCACACGCCTCGCGGTAAAACTCCGCATGTGGAATTTGAGGGTGTGACAAAAGTAATGGGTACTGTAATGCCATATAAAACGGGTGGAGTTTTGTTATACATTGTGGGACACCATCCCTTTGTTGAATGATGATGTCAAAATGGCTACATAGTAGATCATCATCGGTAGCAAATATCTGAAGCAACGTTGGGAACTATAAAGACATATGCTAAAGGATGGTGCATCTCCTGATAAACACATATCTATAGCCGTTTGAAAAAACTTGACTAGTTCATTACAACTTTCTAAAATGTAGAGAATAATGCTTACTATTTTAGCCTTCAGAGATGAATGGTTTTCAACACTGAAAGAGTAAAGCTTGTTGAAGATTTCATTCTCAGTATCATATACATACATCTGTAAAAGGCGAGGTCTTTCATAAGGTGGTGGACATAGACTACCAATCTAGTGGTGAATCTGACCAGCAATTTTAAAGACATACGAAGCAGAGCCTTGGTTAATAGTATCATCAACCTTAGCCCCAAAGGTGGTCATTGAGAACATTAAGTTATATGCCTGAATGTTTGACATGAAATCTGCTTGCTGATACAGATGCACCATACTCGTACACAGTCTTCTTGGATACGGTAATGCCACATGACCTCCTCTACAACATTGATTATACCAAGACCTTCCGCTGGACAAAGTAGAGGCAATACACTCATCTAACCAAAATAGAGCACCACAAAAATCACACATGTTTTTACAATCACCATTTTCTACATAGAAGGATGCACGAGCAGGCTGACTCGATGTTGAATTCAAATCCGATGGGATGTCCGCTGAAGTTTGTTTCCTCTTTTGACTCAATATCTTACAGTTAGATGAAACAAAGCAACAACTGAAAAGATAATGCTACGAAAAGTAATGTGCATATGAAAACTATAAGTAAAGTAGAGCCTAAAAACAAAAGTAAGTTAACTTGTTATGCATATGGAAAAACATAATGTTAAACCAAAATTCAGATAAGACACATAACACCATAGAGTATAAGTTTTTAAAAAAAAACCAAAATTAAAAACGTAAGAACCTTACACAAATTTATCATGTAATAAGTCAAATCAAAACTAAAATTCAATAAGATTACCTAATGTTAGAAATAAAAAGAAATGACTCATGGCAAACCTTTTGATTTCAAAACTAAGAATTATCAACTATATAAAGGATAATTATCATTGTGCCCCAAAGTCATAAACAATTAAAGAGTTTGAATTGGAAAATTCAACTTCCACGCGTCAAAAGTCAAGCGCATATATGTATATATATAATTGTGACATTGTTTATCTTTTTAAAAAATCCATTTCCAATCCCAATTGCAAACTGATACAAACCGAGTGTATTTTTAAGAGCTCAAGATTTTTATTTTCAATAGGACCGATGGTATATGCGAACCTCCATCGAGTGTGTGAGGCTAACTTCTAAATGACCAATATATATGTATTGTTTGAAAATTGGAAGATATATGAATTGATCCTTTGTTATATATGGACTCTAATCTAATAAACATTCATATAGTTGACTCATTTTTATCATAAACATTTTCAAAAAGAAATGCAATATCTCCTAGGCAGTTTAATACGATAAGAATCGGATGATAATACGAATGCAAATTATAATTGGATAAACATCATTCACCTTGATTATAGAGAGATTAGCATCACAAATAGCATAGCCTCCAACAACTATTACGTATGAACCTACAAAATGACCAAAACATCACAATTTTAGAGATAATGACATATAAAATACAGAATATTAAGCTACCTGCATTTTGTACTTGTTTTCATTCATGGCTTGCAAATAAATAGCTCTTGAAATCCTAGGCTATCACGTAACTGAAAACTCTTATATATTTTTGTTGCTAAAGCCATGGGTAACACAAGCATCCAAAACTACGTAATTTAGGGTTGTTGGAGAGTTTGTCAAAGAGACGATGAAAAGGTGAGTCATTATTAAGAGTGGGAGTAAGAAGGCGGTTGATTAAATAGGCAGAGGTGGTGAAAGTAAATGGCCAAAAAGTGACGGGGAGTTTGGCATGAGAGAGAAGAGAAATGCCGGTTTTCAACAATGTGGCGATGGTGCCGCTCGGCATACCCGTTGTGTTTAGGGTTGTGGGGGGGAGAAGTAAGATGCAAGATGCCACATCAGTGAAGGTGAGGAAGAAGCTTAATGTATTAGCCTCCGTTGTCAGAAAATAGTTATTTGATTTTTCTTTGAAAGTATTTATCAACTAAATTTTAAAAGTGGATGAAAATAGATAATGAGTCAGATTTTTGTTTTAATGGGTAAAGCCAAGTGTCCTTGGTGTAGTGGTCAACAAATATAATGTAAAATTTGTAATTATCATCTCTTTGTATTGTTGTAGTGACTTCGAAGATGATGATAGGCATGGTTGTGGCTATTCCAGAAGTGATCATTTGTTGTAGCTCGGCCGTGAGCTCGGCTTCCTTCGTTCATTAGAGAACCATTCTGAATTTCAATAGAAGAGGTGGGGCCTTTTCTATGGTTATTATGGATTTTTTTCCCTGGTCCCTAGAGGGACGTTTATTCATCATCTTAGCAGCCTTGCTACCTTTATCCTTTGCCATTCGAGAATGAACATCAAACATATGGATGTTAGATACAAGAAATGGTCATACACATTCACGTCATTCATGTACGTGTATCAATGTTATAATCCAAACCCTAATCACAAATGGTCGTCCCGTTAGGTACATTCAAATTTACATTGTATATGTGCTTCCCTTTGAACCTGAATCCTTAGACTTATTCTTCTTAGGTTTGTTAACCTCTCAAGAATCAATAAATGACCTGAATGATGAATCTGATATTGCTCTAACTTTTCAAGTGCTTTCTCCTTTGCTAACAGAGGGCTTACCCTCTCTTTGTATTGTCTTAGTAACTCCAAAGATGATGGTAGGCATGGTTGTGGCTATTCCAGTGGTGATCATTTGTTGTAGCTCGGCCGCAAACATGGCTTCCTTCATTTCTCAAACAAAGGAGGAAAACCACTTTAATTTCAATTGAAGAGGTTAGGTCTTTGCTATGGTTACCTTGGATCTTTCCCCTGGTCCCCTAAACGGACCTTTATTCATCATCTTAGCAGTCTTTCTACCTTTATCCTTAGTCATTTGAGAATGAACATCAATTTATGGATGTCAGATACAAGAAATGGTCATACATATTCACGTAATTCAGGTACTATTATCAATGTTATAATCCAAACCCCCTGATCACAAATGATTGTACCGTCAAGTAGTAAAGTGACACATTCTTAACTAGAGCATGGTCGTGTCATTATAATACATTATCATACTAGGGTTACATCCAAATTTACATACAACATACATCCAAGTCGAATTACATTGTATAGGTAACAAAAGTCATCCATAATGATTAAAATTTAATGTACTAACACTAAGCCTACACAGTTCCCTAATCAACCTTGACTTCTTCACGGCTAATATTTCATACCCAAACCTCCTATCCCATGCCTTACTTGGTCTAAACCACGTGACTTGTCATCCTCCTGATCCTCTAATATACCCCACACCCTATGGATATCGTCTATGTGAACACCAGTCAATAGTCGAAACATGTCTGTAGCATGGTGATGGCTAGACGATCTACTACCGAAAGAATAGTCTGGTTCCGAATATGGAGGTCAGAGGGTATGGTGCTACTGGTTGGTAGGAAATATAAGGTGCACACATTGGTGGTTATGAATAAATGGAATGAGGTGCCAAAATGTAACCTGCCGGAGGTTACTGATAGATAATGGATGGAGGCGAGTACATTGGTGTCGGATGGTAAACAGGTGTCGACTAATACAATTAAAATGGCCGATAGGTCAGCTGATACATTAGCTTGCTCCTAGTTCTAAATCGCTCATAATCCTGGTAGAAGTCTAGGCATTTCTAACCCTCTTGTCGCTCGACTCGTCTGGGCTGTTATAAGCATGCTGCTCCTCAGTCTCCACCTCTCCATTCCCAGCCTCCTTGTCATTATCCATTCCAACCTCCGTACCAGCCTCATTATGGCTGGCCACCCTGACATGAGTATCATCATTGGAGATCATAATGTGTTTTCTGAAGCCTCCAATTCCTCCTCTGGCTCCTCCTCTTTCGATGGTGGAGATGGTGTGCTAGTAGGTATGTCTTCTGGCATCCTAAAGGATTCTCGTATATAAATAGATGGGCTGTCTCCTTTTACGAGTGTCTAGCTTCTTCCTGACTTTCGCCATCATGCTCATCAAAGTATTGAGCCAAATGTACCGTAGTGTAGTAACCTGATATGTCAGGCTCTGCAAATTATTAAGCTACACTCGAACTATACTCCTATTTTACAGATCGTGATTTGGACAAACATGATTTGACCCTTCCAAAAATGAACTCTTCTTCTTCAACATGTCCTACACACCAGCGTCATTATGGCTGGCCAACCCGACATGAGTATCATCATTAGAGATCATAATGTGTTTTCAGGAGCCTCCAATTCCTGCTCTAGCTCCTCTTCTTTCGATGGTGGAGATAGTGTGCTAGTAGGTATATCTTCTGGCATCCTAAAGGATTCTCGTATATCAATAGATGGGTGGTCTCCGTAGTCCTTTTACGAGTATCTAGCTTCTTCCTGACTTTCGCCATCATGCTCATCAAAGTATTGAGCCAAATGTACCGTCGTGTAGTAACCTGATTTGTCAAGCTCTGCAAAGTATTAAGCTACACTCGAACTATACTCCTGTTTTACAGATCGTGATTTGGACAAACATGATTTGACCCTTCCAAAAATGAACTCTTCTTATTCAACATGTCCTATAATAATATATATCAATTCTTATTACTATTTGGTAATACTCAACATCAATAAGAAGGTCATACCATGTGCGCTCTGCCTTTTCTAACGATACTTCTACGTCGTCCCATACGATGGATAGTAGTCAACACTTTCATGTAGAGATAACTCGACAACCATTTTAATTAGGCGCATTTGTCTTATTTTCTCAGGTGGCTATGCCCAACCCATCACATATTATGTTTTCTATTACCCTAAATGAAATGGACAACCTACCAAGATCTTGGACCTTTTTGGTTAAAGCCTAAGGGCCTACTTGAACCTTAATTCAATAAAACCTAATGCTCTGATACCAATCTGACACATCCCAATCCACAACCACTACCTGTTGTATCATAATACACAAAAAAATAAAATGAAAGACTTAACATTCAAGATCACAATCTTGACTAAATTAAACGTTTCAATTGTATAAAAATAATCCCCACATCTTCTGTGTAATAGTCAATCAAAGTACATACTACACCTCTACACGAATATCTTATTCAACCACTAGGTCTTCATGACCCAGCGGACCGTTATACAACCCTTGGTGTTTCGCGATGACTTTGGTAGACCGTCACCCTTTTTCTTTAATGCTCCATGATGATATCCTTTTTTAGAATTTAAAGTTCTTTTTTTGACGGATATTTATCGTTACCCTATGTAACTAATAGTGGTCCACTATGGCTCACCAATCTCGTTTTCCCTAATAGTTTCTTTTTAATCTTTCTGTCTATAATCTCATTTCTACCACTCACACTTAGGGTTGTCCATTGGGCCGAGGGGTCACAAACACCACATCGCACTCTCTTTGTAAGAGTGAGAATAGTATACACCCATCATTTTTGGAGCATGGTGGATTGTGAATTTTAGTCTTTCATAATTTTTGACCTCAAACTGTGGTGAAGAATTTAGAGGCTCAATGTTTTAACTAGGCTCTCGCAATTCAAGTTCACATGAAGACTCCCTACGATTGTTATCATCTAAGTGTTTTGAGGGGTCGGTTTTATAATTATAAAAGCACTTGTTATTGTAGCAAGTCATGACTGCAATACATATAGAAGTTAACACATACGATATTTATGTTTAGTATATAGCATATAACAAATATATATATATATATATATATATATATATATATATATAATACAACTTGTAAGTAACAAATATTATAATTATAGGATTAATATATCTTACATATACCACATATCATGTTAAAGCCTAATTGCTACTTATATTACAAAATACTTCTAGGGTTTCACCACATAAGCTTACGATTAAAGTCCAAGTATCTCCAAACAATACTGAATTTTCTCTAACCAATGTATTTGACACCAATCTGACACACCCAAGTGGAAGCATTCAAGTTTGGGTGCAACATTGTTCTAAACCAATTGACTACAAAGACGTTAATACTTAACATAACACAATCACTACGTAGAGATACCAGCTTATACTATCCGATAACATTAACCATAATTTGCTCTATAATAGGTCTTAATATCTAAGTTTACATATATAAGTACTATATAAACTTTATAATACATCATTAGCAAAGATAAGTCCACGCAGGTATCCAAATAAAACTCAAATTACACTTATAGACATACGTAGATGGTAACATCACCCAAAACTCAATCTATATCCAGCTATCCAACATAATCATAGATGCATGATTATAATAAATAAGTTCACAACCAACACGTACCTTATACCTGATTTCTTATCCGAATCGAATACTATATAGCTAGCCACAATATTTATGCTTTGTCAGAAACATAAAAACGCACAATGGTCTTAGTTGAGGTTTTCCAACTGGTGTTGGGGATTCTCGGGTAGTACTACCCATATAATCTATTAGCTCATAACAAGTTAATGGTTGTGTAAAACAAATAAAGATGTGGTATTAACTAACAGTAAACACACAATCACATTGTATTTACATGCATCATAAGTAAACAAATATAACATTACACACTGTTTTTTCAAAAAAAAAAAAAAATTTAAAAAAACGAGAAAACGAGACTCACTTTACCTTATGCTTCCCCAAATATCCTATATTTTCAATTAGGTCTAACCTGAAAATCTGTTACTTATGACAAAGTTAATTTCCAAATTTATATTTTTATTTTTTTGATAATATACGTTAGTTAACTTAATTAGTTTAACCAATTGGATTTTTGAAATAATTTTATCGAGTAAATCATTTTTCTTGATAAAAATCAACTTTTGATCAAAATTTATAGGGTTTATACAAAAAAAAATTCTTATAATTTTCTCTTCAAATATAGTAGTAGTCTAAAAACCCATTTTATTCATAGCAATTTCATATGATCCCAATAATTCTAAAAATTTATAATAACAATATCATACCCATGGGATGTCCCAGTTATCAAATCAAATTATCATATACAAATACAACCCGCACGATGTTAATATATCAAGTTTTCAAATTAATCTCGTTTTAAGTCGATAATTGTCACAATCGTATCAAACTAACTCCTTAAATCATGAAACTTGATATTCAACACTTCTAGATATATGGGATCATGGCGGTGTTATTAGAACAATTTTTATATTTTTGAAAATTTAAAATCAAGTTTAAATAACTATTCTAATTATTTAATCCAATAGAATTATAAGTTGCAAGTATCCATAACCCAATCTCAGTCCTCATAAGTCATAACATTATTCCAGTGTATCCAATCGTAAATCACCATCCAAATTAGATTTAATCTAATCTAAATTCTACTCAAAACAAATAAAAAAACCTAAAATTAAGTTTTTAAGCACTTTAACACACTAATTTAATTACGTTGATGCACACAGCCACAACGAGTCTACAGAACCTACGATTAACCATGTATACACTATAAACCACAAGAGTAAACCAAGAGCCATGTTAAATTCAAGTGTTGCCATGTATTGGTTAAGGGTTTTTCAAGAGATTTTGATGGATTCAAAGCCTCTATATATATCACGGTGTTCAATCTATTGATTTCTTATGAAATCACTATACTTGCTTAATAGTTTCCGTATCCATGTTTATAGTTTTAATAATATCAAGAAGTTCATAATTATGAGTTTAAAGGTTCTAGAAGTTCATGGATGAATTAGAAGCTTGAGATGGTGGTGTACGTACAAGTTCATTACCTTGCTTTGATGATAGTAAGCTCTTGGAACTGCCTTGAGCTTCAAATTATGGCAGAGAACAAGGTAGAAACTCAAGTGTTTTGAGAGAATGGAGAGGTTTTGAGGTGTGTGGTGTGTGGTCTTGATCTACGGAGATGGTGATGGAGGTTTGTGGTGGTGGACGTGACAGTTGTTGGTGGTGATCAGTGGAAGGTAAATAGCAGAGAGAGAGAGAGAGAGAGAGGGAGGGAGAGAGTTAACTTTATTAGAGCATTCATATCTCATTCTCTATATATATGTGAGTGTGCTATTTATATTATAAAAAATGTTTGTAAATAGGGGTGTTTAAAAAATCCGATATCCGAAAATATCTAAAATCCGATCCGTATTCAAATCCGAATAAACCGATCCGAATCCTTATTCGGATATTCGGATCGGATCTCATCCGAATCCGGATTCCTTATTCGGATTTCGGATCGTATTCCGGATATCATAATTTTTTTATTCCGATATCCGATTAATCCAAATAAGAATTTAACTATGTTTATAGCTCAATACTCATTACCCAACTACCTATTATATTTTCAATTCAATATTCAAGAATATTAACATATTTTAGTCATCTAATCCTAAATAATTATTCAATAATCGATTGTTGTTCTAAATTAAAAATTATAATAATCTTCGGGTTCTATATAATTACCTATTATGTTTCAATTTGGTTCAAGTCAAATTTGTATTTTTAGGTTTTATACCTTTTATAATGATTTTAAACTTATAAAATGTTAAGAATAAAAAATTAGCCAAAAAAAAAGTAGGAACAAAAAATTAGAAAATTTAGTTATTTAGTTCATTCGGATTATTCGGATAAATTCGGATTATTCGGATATATTTGAATCCGATCCGAATTGAATTCGGATCGGATAGAGATATTCTTATTCGGATCGGATCGGATTACGGAGAGGATCATGAAATTTTCAAATTCGAATAATCCGAATAATCTGATATCCGATCCGATGAACACCCATATTTGTGAGTGGTTGTGAGTAGAGGATAAAGAACATGAACCTGTTCATCTTTATATTTGGTAAAACATTGTTCATATTTATTAATTTTTTAATATTTTTTAAAAGCAGTTGTAAGTAGAGTAAAGATAAAATGTAATGATAAATGTATAAAAAATGTTATTTAATTAAAAATAAAAGAAGAAACTAATAATTTTTAGTATAATTATAGAAATAAGATGAAGAGTAAGATGTGAATACTCCAGATGGTTTCAAGTGGTTGAGTGGTTGTGGTTTGGGTGTTGTGGTCGAGAGGAATGGAATGGGTGATGGTTTGGGTTGTGATGATTATTCTAGTCTAGGTTTAGTTTGTAAGCTAGCTAGTATAGCCTCATGTGTTAAACAAAGTGTGTTGAGTGTTAGTATGCACTGAGGTGTCACCATTTTAGACTAAGTAGGTTTAGTGGGTCATGAAATGTTGATTAGGAGTTTATTAGGTTTTTTAATGGTCAACAAATATTTTTAGTCTGATCACCTCTGGTAAACATATTAGCGAAAAGCCATCCATGCCTATGAATACAGACAACGCTAGTGACACGAAGCCATCATTTTAGTAGAATACCACCACCCAATGGTCTATTGTGGTAAAAACTCTCGGCTCACTTGAAGCATATTGCATCAAGTGATACTCGAACTCATAACCCATTATGGTAAAACTCCTTGCTCACTTGAAGAGTATTATATCAAGTTTATTAGTTGTAGGTTAAGGTTTAAACATTAGTTTAGGTTAATTAAGACTCGTGAAATGAAATAGTTAGGTTTTAGATTAAAATAAGTTAAGCATTTTCTAATGTAATATGTATATTAAGTTTAAGTCATTAGTGTGATTATGGGGTGTAGAAACTGAGAATTGCATATGAACACTCTTAAACCATTTAGAGATTTCTATGATTTTACATATGTGTAAATTTAAGTTGTTATGATATGGGTTTTATAGAATTTAGATATTTGTATCGATTACGGTATGATATCATAACTTTCAAATTTAGAACCTTTTAGGGTTTTCAAAAACATAATAAGGTCCTTCTGTGTATTATTTTCAGTTATACTTTTATCACTTGGCTATTGCAATCAAATGGTAGTATAATTGATCGCTCAAATATGACTAGCATTCTACTAACATATACCTATAACTTTCACATAAAATCATTGAGTTTTGTTTTAACTATGGTTTTTTATCATATTTGTAACATTAAATAATGTTAAAATGTAACAAATAAAGTTCTATTTTATTTATCAAACCTTAATTTTCTAGAGTTGTCACACTATAATTAAGGTTAGCTATACTGGTATTGTAACTAATAGTACTATTATTATTATGAACAATATTGTTAATTTTATTATTACTAAAAGGCAAAAGGAAAGAAAAGAGAAGTCGAATTGAGAAAAAAACAAAGAAAAAGGTTAACTTTACGGTTTAAACTGTGTGATAGAGTCTAGTTATAAGTAATAAAGCAAGTTTTAACCCCTTATTGACGTGCCATTTTTAGCAGCTAAATTGAACCCTTTTGTCTAAAATCAGATTCTATTGTTTAGATATGTTTCCTGAGGTTTATACATAATTATTTAACAATATAGAACCCAATTTGTATTCAAAAACGAAATTCTAATTTTAGAACAACTAAAAGAACCTTGTTATATGTAATCAACCGGGCTATATGTAACGATAAATATAGAACCCCTGGTTCATACATAAAATCGAATTCATTGAGTTACATAACATATTTCTTCCTAAAACTTACATAACCCGTTTCTTCTCAAAACCGGGTCCTATTTCTCTTTTTTAACGCGAGATGTATATACTCAATTTTTATAATAAAAAACCAAGATCATATAACATGGGACATATATAGTTGCAAATGGAGTTATGTCACCTAACAATGTCTAGTCCAGCTAGCACTCCTTTGCAGCTATACTTAAAGAAAAGGTGAGACAACTCAAAATGGGATCATGCATAAAAAGTTGTTCATTTACCAACTTCATGTAGAAAAGGGTTTGTTTCCACTTAATACACCACAAGTATATATATATATATGTGTGTGAACATATATATCAATTAACCATCTCTAAAACACAGAAAAACACAATTATACAATTACAAATATAATTATAATCACAACCACAATAACAATAACACTTAGCACATCACAAGTACTACATATATAACATTACACATCTAGGTTGCAAAGACACTCATACCTGTTGAACCATGCATCACTTTATTATTATACTATTACAGCATACATAGATTTCTTCATAATGGCTCTAGTCACTTTATACATGGTTCCCGGGTCCGGTTCGTGCACCGGCACCACCAAACCCGTGCCCGCCTCCATGAGCTCCACCACCACCAGAACCATAACCATAACCAGACCCCCAGCCACTCCCACCACCACTCCCGGAACCAAAACCAAATCCATAACCTTTACCAAACCCATCTGGGGACCGGCCCGAGCCCGACCCGTAACCCCACCCGCTCTCAGGGCTCGAGCCGTAACCCCAGTTATAGTCCCAGTTCGGACCATGGGCTGACCCCGTGGCTCCGGTTGGACTTGAAGTGGACATTTGGTTCACAAGGGTCTTTCTTCCACCTTTAGGGTTGTATGCCAAAGTAGCACTAGAGATAAATACCAACACAAGAAGCACAAGTAATTGGTAGTTTTTCAAATGCATTTTGTTGGATCTTGTTAGCTCAAACTTTAATGGTGTTTTTTAGTGGTTATATAGTAATGATGAGGGTGTATGACTATGGTGCATGAAGGGTATATGTGTCATTTGACATGTGATAGACATGAGTACCCGTGAATGGTGGTAATATCCCTGTTGCACACTTGTTGAAATCTTGAAGGTGGATGTGAGATAAGGGTAGTTATTTGCCACTTGTGATTTGCACCACCGGCCTGCCTCCTCCAACAATGGTAATAAAGTAACTGCATCCATTTGAAATCATATATTATGTTATGCCCACAATTTTTTTTATAAAAATAGTTGAAAAGGATAAGTTACATATATCTTGAATTCAGATGGATAATTACTAAATTAATAGATGATAAATATTTCATGTATCCTCTTGATTAAATTGACATCCATTATAAGGTTGGGGCCATGCGCATATAGCTGCATTTTGATGTTTAATTCCACTAGTAGGATAAGTTACAGATGCGTTCTAAAAAGGAGGTAAATAATGGTGGATTCTGATATAAAAATTTGGCACCTATTTTAAAGATGTATGTGATTCTTGTATACCTGCCTTGTAACTTAGTCTTTAGAATTTCTTTTTTTTTTTTATGTATCTTAACTTCTCAATCATATGACACATCATGAACGGTCTATGATAATTTGGGTGATAATTGTGAAATGAGTTTATTTGTTCTGCTTTCACTAAATTATATAGTGAGTGAAAAAAAGCTGATTTTGTTTATTAAAATTTTGTGACTGTTGTTACCACTAGCTATCATAAATACAAATGTATAGCGGGTGAACTCGTTTTAATATTTTGATTAGATACCATTTTAAACAAAACAAAATTAATACTTTTGAAATGGCATGTTTTGACTCAAATTCAGTTATACATAGATTCATTTTGACGTGTTATTCAACTCACGCTACTAGAAAGCAAAGCTATCACCAACGGAAGCTTCATGCGGAACTCTGTCAGTGATAATCATTACCAACGATAGTCAGTCAATGATACTCCTTCAGATAGTACCGGAGGTTTACCGATGGATTTCTAATAGGCTCCATAAGTTTGTGATATCACATTTTCCTATGGTTCTCTAGTAGACCACCGTACCGACTGATCACCAACGACTCCGTTCTACAATTACCGAATTCGTAATTCGTTGCTAAAATTTACTTTTAAGTAGAAAAGTAATATCTAAAATATTTTATTTTTTGAAATTTAAATACAAACTATACTTGTAAACTATACATATATTTTTTCCACTTATAAATTTAAAAAAACAATGTTTAATAAATTTCAAACATACGTTTGTGACACACGTATTTAATTTACATTTCGATATAAACTTAATTCTACTAAAAATTGGTCTGCCGTCAAATATATTATATTTTAAATTTTTTTTTTGTTTTAAGATTTGTTTTATTTGATAAATTTGATATATATTATTTATGAAATTTAAAATACATCGTTGTTTTTTTAAATATTTTTAGTTGTCATTTATCCATTTTTTATTTTTCTTATCTTTTAATATTTTTGGCGTTTTCTTGTAATATCTAAGTATGTTTTGCTTGTCTCGTATTTTTCATTATGATATTTAACACTACCACTCTATCAATGCTTGAAAATATGCAATTGCAAATTACTATTATGATCATTGAAAAAAAATTACATAATCCGCCACATAACACGGATGATAAATCTAGTTATATACTATTAATAAAGCAATGGAATGAATAGTAAATTTTTTTTAGCTTTAAGTTTGGCCATATACTATTAATAATTAAATGTAAATAGACCAAATGAATTAATAGGAAAGTTTGATCTTTTTAAATTTGGCCACAACACTTTTTAATACTTCTGTTTTTAGTCCTATTTTATGGTTTCTTCAACATTGGCCACTAAGTCTTTAAAATTTCTATTTTATTTAAAAACTAAATAAATAATTTTTTTTAATTAATCTTTTACTATATTTGTTTTGGTTGGAGAAATTTGTTTATTGTATGGGACAACGGGTCAATTCAAATATAATATGTTCATTTGACGATATAAATATGTCTTGACGTGAATTTATGCGCCGGGTAAAATATAATACATTTTATTCGACGGTATATACGTTTCGACGTAAATTTAGTTCAGAAACGAGTTGGGTCAAATATAATACGTTTCATTCGACGGTATAAATACATTTTGACGTAAATTTAGTTCAGAAATGAGTCGGGTGCGATTGTAATATATACTTTATCATGTTGCATACGTTATTGTTGCATGTGCTTTTTTCATGTATGTTTTGGGTTGATCTATATTTCAATATAAATTTTGTTTGTAAAAGAATCAGGTCAAATATAATACATTCTGACATAATTTCGTTCGGAACGAGTCGGGTCGATTGTAATCTATACTTTATCACGCAGTGTATGATGCCGCCGCAACGCGCGGCGGTTGAAAATCTAGTTAAAATGAATTTATAAACTCTAATATGTCAGATGAATAGTAAATCAAAAAAGTCTAAATGTCATTAAATTAAACTAGAATTGTCCGCCCCCGCGTTGCGGCGGTTTTTTCAGTAAACTATAATACTTGACGGGTCGGTTCTGGTGTTATGCGACACGTAACATTTCATATGAATCTTAGTTTATTTAATTATTTTTTCTATAATTAAACCATAGAATTAATTAAATTATTTAATTTCTTGCCTTAAGAATATATTAACAAAAAGTCAATGAGATTATATTTTACACTTTCACTATGATATAATGATATTGAAACTAACAATTTTATAAAATCAAATTGTAATCTTTTAGATAATATTTTGAAAAGTAAAAGTAAATACAGATTACGTTTTCCTATATTTTCTTTCTGATTAACACATCTCTCTGTTCAAGGTTTTTTTTTTTTTTTTAAGTTTATCATCACCACCTCTTTCTTCATCTCTTTCTCTCTCTCTATTTATTTTTTGAAGGATTTCAGGCCTTCAGCATCACCACCACCACGGCTCGCCGCCCCTACCGCTGCCGCCGCGGCTACTACCACCGCCGCCGTAACACTCTTTGTCTTCTTTTCTTCTAAGACAACTACCACATGTCATACATCTGGGGGTTTCTTCTTTCTGGTGGCACACCACCATCGAAGCTCACCGCTCATTACCACCGCCACACACACATAGAGTCTTCTCGAAAACTACAACTCAAACATCGCAAATATTATTTTCTTTCCGTTTTTCATTTTAGAGAGAGAAGTTAGGGTTTCTCTTAAAAAATGCAGAGAGAAGAAGAGGTGAGATGTCACCGATAACCGACCCTCTGTGATTCACCCCTCTTTTCATCATTGATTTGAACTCTTTCCACTTCAAAACCTACATCTACGGTGGTGGTGGTGTTAGACATCGACGACCCTGGTGGTGGGGTGGCTGGAACGATGGAAGCAAACAAACATCAGTGGTTGTCTAACAACATAGATGTGTTTGAGGTAGTGGAAGCATGGTTGTTGAATGATGATGGGTGCAGAAAGTGAAGACTTGGAAGCGTGGTGGTGGAATGATGATGGGTGTAGAAAATGAAGACTTTAAAGTTTTTTTTTTAAATAACATGTCATACCAATAAAACCCAGCCACATGACCCAATCAAAGTGGGTCACTGTAGCTACCGACAATGGAGAATTATATATATATATATAATATAGAGTTTGTAAAATACGTATATAAAAGAGAGAACTAACTTAAGGGGAGGAAGGCGTTTGCGATGACGGATTTATGATTGGTCTAGTAATTGGCTCGACCTAGTTCGGCCATCAATTGAACAATTGCGGTCTTGATTAACGCTATCCAGTCCTACTCGGTATCGGTCTTAATGTGAACCTCTCTAACATATCTTTGCTACTCTGCATTCTATAAAAGTTAAACAAATTAGTGTTATTAGTAAGTAGGTTATAAACCTGTGTATTATAACGTGTGGCATGGTAAAAATGGTTTTAATTATATCATCATTGAAAAATGTTATATAAAGTCATAAAAAAATATTACATGGAAGAATTCAAATAAAAAGGCCATGATCCTTCTTCCTGCATCTGCCACTACTCACAAGTTTATGCCTACAACATGAGGTGTGCCTGAATCTTCGAAGACTCGTGCTTTTCTTAACATGGTGTTTTATAGTTTTCCTACGTTTAGTTGAAAAAATTACAAGTGTTAGTCTATAAAACTTTGGACTCATATAAAATTTGGTTTTAATTAGAAAAACCAACGTACTTCACACATCTTAACATATGACCACGTTCGTTTACCCGTCAACGGGTCATGACTCCCTAAATGGGTCCTCACGTAAATGTCGTCCCAGTGAATTTCACTCTAGTTTCCATCCATTACAACTAAACGTTAGTTAAGTTATAATTATAGTTGTTAAAAAATAGCTCGAGGGAACTCGAAGTTAAAAATAATTATCATTTTCCTTTGATATTGCAAAAAAAAAAAGTAAATTACATTTTTCGTCCTTTAAATTTATAGTAAATTTCAGATTTTATCCTTAAACTAAGTAAATTATAGTAAACGTACTTTACGTTTAAAAAAGTTTGCACGTTTTGTACTTTCCTCTAACGAACGTTAATTTTGTCTGTTAAATTAAATCATGTGCATTGCATGTAAGGGTAAATTGTTTTTTTTACCCCTATTAATAAAAATATTATATTAACTAAATTATTGAACTTATTTCACCCACCTAGCTTCATCTCTCTCTCTCTCTCTCTCTCTCTCTCTCTCTCATAAAAGCAACCATCCTGACTGCCGCCACCGTCTCCGACAACCTCCGGTCACATCCTCAATCACCCCAACCAACCCCACTAACCTGATACCTCACCCTCACACATTCAATGTGAAAATTTTCTTTCATTTGAGGTTTTTTTATCTCTCACAAATATGAAAGATTTCTTGAAATCTCTGTGATTGTTTCTTGTTTTGTACATTATCATCTCACTTTCTAACATGGATTTTATCTCATTCTTTAACCTTTCGAGTTAAGGTTTTTTGATTTCATCTTTTAATGTCTAAGTTTTGAGTAAGATTCTTGAAAACCTTTTTCTCTTTCTTGATTTTAAACATGATTCTTTAATTTTTGTTTTCTTCAAATCCACACCTAATTTGAAGTTTTTCAATATGAAGTTTTTCGATTCATCTTACATTTTAATTTGGGTTTCTTGATAAACCCCAAATCCCAATTTCACAATACAAAAAAGCTTCACACATATCTCCCCCAACCTAAATTAGCTCCTTCATCGACCACCACCGCCTCTCCTCCGCCAGCCACCAGTACTTGTCGACCCACCCTCAGGAGTCTATCTCCACACACAAAGAACATCATACATCTCCCACAACCTTACTAAGCTCCTTAATTAGTCAATTGCGTTGCATTTAGCTGTGCTGGTGTCACCACGGCTGACCACCGCAACCTCCGGCCACAACCGCAGCTTAGAAGCAAAAACAAATCTAACAAATGATCTAGCAACCGGACCTTGGAGCCAAAAACCGGTCTAATCGCCACCACCTTCGTGGAAATGGTAGTGAGAGAGAGAAAGAGAAAGATGTAAGACTAAGTAATAGAGGATGGTGGTGGTTGCCGGAGATGCATCTTTATGTCGCTAGAAGAGATCAACTCTGTTGGATAGGCGGTGATAGGAAATAATGGTGGGTTCCTAACAACTTTGACCTAATGATAGATCCAGGGGATGATGGTGGCCTTAATTTTGAAGGGGTAGGTTGACTAGACTAGGGTTTTAGAGGGTGGTGGTGATTGGAGTTGCAGGGTTGTTTTTGTGGTGTGGTTCAGATTTCATGGTTGCAGAGAAAGAAAAAAGGAAAAAGTATTTCCTTTTTATTTGTTTAATTTTAATTTTAAATATAAATTATAAAATGATCATTTTGCCCTCAAATGACAAGCACATACATTTATTTAACGTCTAAAATAGACGGTCATTAGTGAGAAGGACAAAACGTGCCCTCTTTTTTAAATGTAAAGAATGTTTACTCTAATTTTCTTATTTTAATAATAAAATTTTGAAATTTGCTATAAACTTAAAAGACGAAAAATGTAATTTACTCAAAAAAAAAATAGTGAGCGCATGTGTGTTGGGAAGTTTTTTCTCCATGCTTGTTGTCCTAATTTGCTTAGGACCAAAGTAGTTGTAAAGACCCACTCAAAGAGTTATATATTGATGGGTGAACAGACGTAGCCCTATGACGTGGCCCTATGATCGATAAGGCGCGTGAAGTATATGTAAGTTTTTTAATAAAAGCATTTTGTTATTATGTATTTTTTTTATAAATTTACATTTTTATTTTGTTTGGTTAGAGTATAAGAAAATTATCAAAACCTTTTTCAAGAAAAGTATGAGTCTCTGGTGCCCGACAACATGCCAAAGGCTTAGAGTATGCTTGCAAAGGATGAATGAAAGGGCACATCTTTGGGGTAGGAACAACCACTAATCCGTATTATGTCATTAACGGTGTGGTTGGGAATTTTAGCACCACGAGAAATACATCCTTGCTTCAAAGATACAAGTGTAATAATTCTTATAGCATGTATATTTAACTTAAACAATACACATACGAGTAACCATCAATTTGTTTTACGTGTGTATAGTGTTGAGCTTAAAAATTGTTGGAAACAATCTACATTAAGCGCGATGTAGATCGGCATAGGATTGTGTCGCTTGAGTCAACACTAGCTCAATTAGTGGCCGAACTAGCCTGGGCTTTAGACAACCCAAAGTCGGGTCAGCAACCCAAAATTCTTCATCGCAAGATCCTGCTTTTCAACTAGTTTTCTCGTGTTACAAAATAGACATATATTGTAAAGTTTATTAATTATATTAGCTTTTTTTTAATTTTTATTATTTTTTTTAATTCAAAAATCTAGATTCTATATATATTATGAAATAAAAATATTTGGAATATTATTTTCTATATAAAAATATTCAATTATCAATGGATTACTGTGCATAGGCCATCAATAATATGTCAAAAGAACTATTCGTAATCCGTAAGTAGTCATTGTTATTTTGTCAGTAAAGTGTGAAACTATGATGTAGGTGCCGGTGGTTTGTCTTGTCGATATTCTGGCGGAAAACATTTTATCCATGATTTTTATTTCGATGAAGCATCATCAAAGTATAGATTATCACCGGTTATCACTACCACATAAGGAAATCAGACCCTAGTTAGCCCTCTGTGATGTCTAGTTCAATAATATTAATTAAATGATTGTTTCCAACTTATTGGGTCATAGAGACTTAAGGTATAAAAAAAAATTTTAAACAGCCAATTTTATTAGACTAGCAAGGGCTAGAAAAGATACATAGAAAGCAAACAATTAGAATTTTAAAGAAATTTACATCAAGAATTCCACTCCACTCTAAAGACTCAATTTTCCCCGTTGATTTCATTCATAGGTAGGGGAGAGATTTTATATCACTAAGAATATTCATTGGATCTTTTCGAATGCTTTAGGCCATCTATCATTCCAAGCTTTCCAAAGAACCCATATTGTAGTCAAGAAGATTGCATAAATGAGCTTTTTAAAACCGTTTGGATTGCCGGAAATAAAGTGTTGTTGTAAAAGTCTTCTACAGAGACTGTATTGCTAGGGTGATTTTGCACCAACTATGAACAAGAAACCAACCACGTGAAAAAAAGAAATTAACCAACATGTGAAAAAAAAAAAAGGAAAAAAATTCTTTATATAAAGCACTAGTTTAAAATTGAATACGGAATTTAAATGGTGTGAATTATTTAGCGTTTTTATTAGACTTAGGCGTGGGTTTAAAATCTGAATTTTTTATTTCTTTTCGGATTTAAAAGTATCAAGTTAATTACATGAAAAGTCCCAGTGGTTTGATCTGTTTTCATTTTAGGTCACCGGGTTTGAAAAACTACAAAGAAGGGTTGAATTTTCTATTCAAATTTTCAAAATGACAAGAATACACCTACTATCTAAGTCAAAACCCTCCACCCCCACCCCCACCCCCACCCCCACCCCTACTTTCTTCTTTTCCTTTAACATCAAAACCACCATAACCACTCTCTCCATCATAACAACCATCCATCTTTCTCTTTCTCATAAAGAATATTGATAGCCAACAAACACGTTAGATTGAATATGGCATTTGTGACTGGGATGGTGGGTTCTAGTGGGAGGCTACAGTGGGGGGCTGTGGTGGCGGGTTGCGGTGTTGGACTAGTGTGGGACGTTGCGGTGGTGGGCTAGTGTGGGACGTTGCGGTGGTGAAGGTCGGTGGGGGGCTGCAATGGTAAGTGGGTGGCGATGGTGGGGGTAATGGTGTTGAGTTTGTGGCATATATGATGGTCGGAGGTGGTGGATTTCGAAGGACTGGTGGTTGCCGGTGAACTGGCGGTGGTGATGGCTTGGTAGGATGGTGGTGGCTTGGCAGGATGGTGGTGGCTTGGCAGGATTGTGGTGGATTGGCAGGATGGTGGTGGTAGTGGTGGTTGTTTGTTAGAATAATGGTGGTGGTAGTGGTGGTTGTTTGTTAGAATAATGGTGGTTGGTTTAAGTTAGGGTTTTGAGATTGAAGATAAAAATGTTAGGGGTATTTTGATCATTTTACAAGAATTTAACAAAAGAAGATAATGGCCATCCACGATGGGAACCGTTTATGTTATGTTTTATCAAACTTGTGTACCGACTTTTTAGTTTTTCAAATATGAAGATCGAAAGTAAAAACATGCATAACCACATGCCCCTTTCATGTATTTACCTCAAAATTATCTCCGAAGTTTGATGTTTTTTGTTTGACTATTGCTAGATGCCTAATTTTGTATGATTCAATAAATAATCTCATAATTTCTTACTAAGTACTGATTTCTAATTTAATATTTTATATATATATATATATATATATATATATATATATATATGAGAGAGTTCCTGAGAAAACCAATAGTTATGTGAAAACTAATAGTAATATGAAAACAAAGAAAACCACGGAAACTATTAACATAATTCAAAACTTTTTTGTTATTTTAATTGTTAAGATGTTATTTATGTGGTACATATATGTTGAGCATACATACAAGAATGAAGAGTTTTACGTATACGTAACACTATGTCGAATGAGAAATTGTTATGTATACGTAACATATGTGTGACGTATATGAAAAACCATGTTACGGTTTTTCATTTGATCCATACCTTTATTTATATATACTTACACACATATATAAAGGGTAGTGATAAAAAACTTATAAATAATACGATCGGTTTCATTGGTTTTCTCTAGTTTTCTCATAACATTGTAGTTTTTTTAGCATCCCTCCTCTCTCTCTCTCTCTCTCTCTCTCTCTCTCTCTATATATATATATATATATATATATATATATATATATATATATATATATATATATTACTAATTACAAACTTTTTGGTGTATTAAGGTTTGTACCTTAGCTTTAGTGGGTTGTATTCACTTTTGGTTTATTTATCTTTAATTAAATCTTTTATAATTTAACCCCTAAAAATTCTCACTTTCAAGTTTGATCCCCTAAACTTTTCATCTTTTACATGTTTTTTGTTTTACATTTCCGTCTAAATTTTACGAGTTAACACGCTGCAACGTACGCACGTTGTTCGACATTTTTATGCTTAATTTTTCTCGTTTAGCATTCCCATCACAACGCGCAGGTCCTAAATCCACTTGGTTATTGTTTTTAGTGTTAATTGCATGATTGGTCCCTGTGATTTACTCATATTGCAATATTGTTCTCAAGTTTTAAAAAATTACAAGTTTGGTCCCAACTGTTTGCCAACTCGTTATTCACTAAGCGTCAATTTGTCATTACCGGTTTTGTCATGAGTCCTGTATGATTCAGTATTTACCCAAAAATCCTAGTTAATTCTGAAAAATGCTCTAATTTTGAAGTTTGGTTTACGCATCTAAAAAGGTTTAATGCCTTAAACATTTCAACATCAAATAATGATTTCCTCATGTTAGAATGCATCTTGACTAGGTTCTTGCTGTTAGTAACAATATATATTTGCCTTGCGTTAACGTCAAATCAACATATAGCTTGTATGTTTAACAACATCACGAATTCTTTAATAGAGAAAATCCACTAATCACGTATCAAGTTAATTCACTTAATTGTAAATATCCATTGTGGCTAATATGAATATATGTATGCATGGGTCCCTTAAAAAAATCTTTTTAAAGACTTAATGTGCTTCATATATATATATATATATATATATATATATATATATATATATATATATATATATATATATATAGGAGGGGTTCTAAGAAAACCATAAAGTTATGAGAAAACTAGAGAAAACTAATGAAAACGGTCACATAATTTATAAATTTTTTATCACTACCCTCTATATATATGTGTGAGTATATATAAATAAAGGTATGAATCAAATGAAAACCGTGGCATGGTTTTACATATACATCACACATAGGTTACGTATACGTAACCATTTTTCATTCGATATAGTGTTACGTATACGTAAATTTCTTCATTCTCGTATGTATGCTCAACATATATACACGAAACACTAAAATAGCATTTTTAATTATTATAAAAAAAATTATGAATTATGTTATTGCTTTCCGTAGTTTTCTTTGGTTTTCACATAACTATTGGTTTTCTTAGGAAACCTCCCCTATATATATATAGAAGAGGGATCAAATGAAAACCATGCTTATAATTGAAAACCGTGAAAACCACCACTACCCAATCATATAATTGATAATTGATTTAACATTTAATTGTTTAAAGTATTATTGATTAAACTTCAATCTTATTTTTTGAGGTAATTATATATTTTTTAGTTTAAAATCCAAAGAACGACAATGATGACGAAACGACTTACATATACGTAACTTGTATGAATTATATTACGCAACTCGTAGTTGTACACTTGGTAACACGTACTTACATATACATAACCCCTACATATGTAAGTTTTAGTTGTACACTTTGTAATACGTACTTACATATATGTAATCCATAATTTTCATGGTTTTTGTTTATAACATGGTTTTCAAGAAATCCCTCCTCTGTATATATATATATTTAAAGGTTTTTATATGAACCAATTCCTATATATATATATATATATATATATATATATATATATATATATATATATATATTCAGGTTATAAATGGTTTCTGATGGCCTAGTATACTATACAATATTCCTAAAATATGAGAGAAAGCTAATAATGTGGCCATCAACAGTCACCCACGTGGACATACATATTGGGTATGGCTCTTGCACACCATAGAAAATATACCAAAATCAAAATCAATGTGTTTTGTGCCAGCATTCATGTGCACAAATAGTTCTTTCTGGGCACTACAAAATCTACAAGCAAGATTTCAAGACATCCACTATACATTAGGGGCCATGCAGCTTGGCTCACAAGCAGCTCTTATGTAAATTGGATTCAAGCATATCTCACAGATATTTGTGTTTTAATACTCGTTTAGCAAGAAAGAAATAGTTTGGGGTAGAATATGTGACACCTAGATAAATCCACATCATCTCCTTTATGAGAAAATCACCGAGTCACAAGTTAACATCCAATCTCAAATATTATCAATATGTTATTGATATACTGGCTTTTGATAAGACGAGAACTTCGTAGTTTAACTTAAGGTATTTGAGTGAAAAAATTCCTAATGCGTAAAATCTTATAAAGTCTACACTTGAATAATCAAAAACAAATCTATGAGTCATCTGTCATCAAAGGAAGTAGTATTGGTTTGTATTGAACGTCAAATGTTACAATTTAAGTGATAAATAAATATACGAATTTAAAATAAGGTTATTATTGTTTGTCTTTGTATACTATTTATATGCCCCAAGCGTGTTGTCTCTCTTAATTATGATGTCAAAAGACGGCCCCTTTCGGTGTATATATTTCATGCTAACCATGTTTGTTATGATCCTCTTTTATTTACATATTTTTTTCTTTTTTGTCTAAATTCTGCAAGCATCAAGGATTTTAAACTAAGTTAAATACTATATATAAGTAGACAATGCACCCAACTATTTCTTTGGTCAAGTAGAAAACGTTTTGGTCCTACACATGCGTCCCCAATACCTAAAAGTCATAAAATCAACTTTGGCAATTATCTCACTTCATATTTTGGTTGAATCTTTTGTTTCCAATAATTGCTTTAGGCAATTAGGCGAATAAAATTTGAACTTACCCAATTTTGTTGACACATTCAAAATAAATTAAAATAACTAAAAGAAAATTAAATAAAATTCAAATTTTTTTTGGTGTAACCAAGTTCTAACATGAGATTAACTACAAGATTATATACAGAGAGTATTTTGGTACTACTCTGATATTGTTCCATCTATTAATTTGATATTAATCTAGTGACAAAGTGTAGGAACATCATTCTACAAAATAAACATAATATTTTCATTAATCAACCGAAATGAATCAGAATAAAATTAACAGAAACAAAAGGAATACAAGAAAGAACAATTAAGAACTTAAGAAACAGAAATAACTAAAAACAATTAAATGGATGTGGCTGGATATTTCTGTTCAACGGAGGTCATTTAAAACAGATTTCGTGCCACCTAGGAGAATCCCGTCTGTCTCCAAAAGTACTACATCCTAAGCAAATTGTACTATCGGGTTTAACCAAGCACATGAAATAGTACGTGAAACAAGAGTGTGAAGTGTTGAGAACACAAAAAATTCTACAAATTGAGAGGTGTGAAACATATATATCAACTAGCAACTTCAAAAATGCACCCATGCATTGTATTTATACTATGAATTAGAGAGTATAAACATTCCAAGAGTCTCAACATTAACACTATGTTAATGTGACTTTTAATTATAACTTAAGAGTTTAATCATTTCAAGAGTCTCAACATTAACACTATTTTAATGTGTGTTTTAAGTGAGACTAGTGCTTGGAGCTAAACAGCCAAACAATAGTTACACAGCAGACTATTGAAGTCTGTCTTTCAGTAGACAATGTGCGTGATAATTAGCAGCCGGATCTGCTGAACAACATATGAATGTCAATCAGCAAATGGACTCAGCAGCAGCATCTACTGAACTGCCTTTCGGCAGACAGTAGCATTTGCTAAATAGCACACACTCTTACAGTTTTTTATTATGTTTCAACTATTTTACTTTGAGCATCAATATCTCATTCATCTTAGCTTTGTTTTGGACATGTTAATTATATTAGATTATTAGTAACAAATACCAATAATTATTATTGTCTAAAGTTAATGAAAAACCTACTTTTCACTAAATTTCCAACAATCACTCACATGAATAGAGATTGATCCTTACACTCAAGTGTCGAGATATAATTTCAACAGTTAAGTATTGCAGATGAAGTAAGTGTTCCCTTTGAATCCTCATTTGTAAATTATACTTAGTCTCCTAGCAGTTGGTAGACATGATGTCCTTAAACCAACCTCTTGTTATGTGACTTATTACACTTCACACAATACTCTTCCTGGTATGGCTAGCCCTTCATTGTCATATGGTCATGGAACACTAGCCTAGTTTTGTGAAAGCTCTTGGATTTGTCTACCCCACAATTCATTCGAAGCGACCCCACTTGATATCATTAAAAGCCATATACTTAACCTCATTTGATATCATTGGTTTGTTGTAAGAATGGACTAGGAAGTCTACAACTCCCTTTTATATTAGGGAACTCCCCTATAGTAACCTCAGTTTGTTTAATTAGATTGTCCTATTAAACCTAGATCATCATTCTCCAATCTTCTAGACTAGGTTTTCCTTTGTAGAAACTTATTCCAAGGGCTTTAGTCTCATTCACCTTGACGACTTATGAACTAACTCTTTGCTTAAGCCTTTGTAAGCAGATCCGCAATGTTATCTTTTGACTTGACATAGTAAAATGTGATAACCTCAGTTGAGAGTAGTTGTCGTATTGTATTATGTTTATGTCATATATGCCTTGATTTGCCATTAAAACTATACTTTGTGCTCTACCAATAGCCGATTGGCAATCATAATGCAAATAGCCATCACAGGCTTTGGCCATCCAGGAATATATTCTAGGAACTGACGTAACCATTCTGCCTCTTCTTCAGCCTTATCTATGTAATAAACTCATATTCCATTGTGGATCTAACTATAGCAGTTTACTTGGATAACTATCAAGTTATAGCTGCTTCTTTAATAGTAAACACATAACCTATTGTAAATTTAGAATCTTTTATATCATATATCCCGTTAGCATCAGAATATCCTTCTACAACATCTAGATCTTGGCCATAATACAGTCCATAATCTCATTTGTATCTCAAGTACCTTAGCAATCTTTTCATGCTCTTCCAATGTTCATAGCTAGGATTGCTAGTGTACCTACTCACAGCATATGCTAAGTCAGGTCGATTACACGTCATGAGTTACATAAGACTACCAATGATCCTTGAGTACTCCAACTGAGCTACACCCTCGCCTCTATTCTTCGATAGATAGTGGGTAATATCTATAAGAGTTTGAGCAGCACTCATGTTATCTCCATCAAGTTTCTGAAGGATCTTGTTCACATAGTGATAATAGATCTAATCATATTATCATCTCTCCTAATGATAAGCATATCATCTACATAAGCATATCATATAACTATGTCTTTGGTGGTGGCACCGCCACTTTGGCCAGGCGCACCCATATTTCCAAGTATTTGTAGGATGGTGTTTTTCCCGTCCATAATTCATAAAAAGTTACATCTTTTTTCTTGAAAGGTATCTATTCAAAAGATAATTAGCCGATAGGATGGCTTCCCCCCATATTTCTTGGCTTAACCCAAAACTTATTACCATTGTATTCATCATTTCTTTTAATGTACGGTTTTCCTTTCTGCAATCTCATTTTTATGTGGGAAATATGTAGTAGTGCATTCATGGATAATTCCATTTTGTGCCCAAATATCAGCAAATGTTGAGACACATTCACCGCCTCTATCTCTCCTTAAAACCTTTATCTTTTTGTTGAGTTGATTCTTAACCTTAGTTTTTTACAAGACAGACTTGACAATTGCTTCATCCTTATTCTTAAGTAAGTACACGTAACAATATCTAGTACTATCATCAATAAAAGTGATGAAGTACTTGTTGCCACATCTAATGAGAATCGAGTTAAAATAACACACGTTAGTGTGAATCATATCATTGGGCTCGGTTATTCTTTCAACCGACTTAAACGAAGATCTTGTTTGTTTGGCCTCAACACATGTTTTACATTTTATAACTGATTCAATGGCAAAAGTTGGTATGTAATCTTATTTAATCAAACATCACATTGAATTAAATTAACATAACCAAGACAACCATACCAAATATTAGAAGACTCAATCATATAAGCAGAAGTAGAAGCGTTTTTACTCATATTCTTTTTTGCTGCGGTTACAATGAGTTTAAACATATCATTTTAGTATAGCCCTTTCCAACAAGCATACCATGCTTAGTTAAAACAAATTTATCACTATCAAAAACTAAGCAAAAGCCAAACTTATTAAGCAACCATCCCGACACGAGGCTCTTGTGTAAGTTGGGAAAATAAACCACATTAAGAGGAGGAAAAGAATTTGATTACGGCTTTGATAGGGGAGACGAAGGGTTAAGGCGCATTAGGAAGGGGTTGACATGGTGACCAGTCTGTTTGATGGGATCGATGCTGGTGATGGCGGTGGTGGGTGGTTACGACATTTCAGGTGGATGTGGTGGGTGATGTTGGTGGTTGTGGTCGACTCGATGAAGGTGATGGTGGATGATGATGAAGTGGCAGTTGTCAACACATGTGAAGATGATGATGGATGATGATAAGGCAGTGGTTGACACAGGTGGTGGCGTAAGTGGTTGTGATCAGTTTGATTGCGTCAATGGTGGTGGGTCATGGGTGGACGTGAAGGTGGTGGCAAGGAGGAGGAGTGAGCGTAAGCAGGGTAACTTTATTGGTTTAAGTAAATTACAATATAATCCTTCTATTTATTTTAGTAATTAAATAAGTAGTCCTCCGATAATACTAGAATCTCCTTAGTTTTAATATTTGGATGGTAGTTAGTATAAAGGAGAATGCATATGCAATATTTTTTTGCAAAAAAGAACATTGTATGTAATTATCAAAACTAAATGACTTACCATGTAATTCCATATATTACTAATGATAATTTGTAATTGATTTTAATAATCTTCAACTAGGGTTTAATCCTCATATGATCGATATATCATTCTGCTCGAGATCTTATCTTTTTTGTTGATGTGATAATGTGTTCTCCCCGCCGGTCATAATCAACGATTGATCTTCATCAAAGAGTAAGCCATAGTTCTTCATCTGATTAGTTTAATTTCTTATATGTGCTTATCTGTTATTATTTGATCGCCTTCATCTTTCTCCATATCTGTCTAGGGTTAATCCTTGCTTTTGTTTGTGTTAAATCTCTCTGTTTTGAGATGATAAAGCCTGTATCATGTCTATATCTTGTCATACCAATGAGATAATAGTTTGGTTATTGTTCTTGTGTCTAAGTTTCCAACATTTCTTGGTTGTAGATCTTTCAAATTGCACTAGTACAAGTTTATTCCACTTTAATCCATGTTTGATATTGTGTTTTTGACAATTTGACAAAGAGTTGTCGACTGGTATTCTAAAACATTTGACTGTAAACAGTCAACTAACTAGTAAAAACTTGATATTGGTATTAAACTTAACGGTGTGTCTACGTTGTTGACAAAGAATGACCATAATCAAAAAAAAAAAAAAATTCGATTTATTTACTATAAGTAATTCCTTGACAGATGCAACTTACAATCTAATACAATAAGCAATTTTGCATACCATAACAATTGATAAATTAATACCATAACCAATTTAAAATTCATACCAAAACCAATTAACAGATAGCATCATTAGATAATGAACATCAATACATTCATAACTGAATTAACTTCCATACATTTATAACTAAATCAAATTTCATACATTCATAGTAGCCATACAGACAAAATATTCGGAAATATAAATATAGTTATATACAAAGCTCAAGCATAAGATAGTATCAATACATGTTTTATGCATAAATGTGCTAAAAAAACATATAACCGAAAAAAACTGTGGTCTGAATCGTATCCAACACTGAAAAAACCAATTCGAATATGTTAAGGCTGGAAATCCCGACTAGTAGTTCAGACTTAATTTTGAAGATCAGAATATCCGACAAGTTACGTATCCCGAACTATATTCCGAGTTATCACTTAAATTTTGTTTCTTGTGCTTGTGATTGTCACAGGAAACGTGTTAATGACTGAGTCAATGAGTAAGAAACGGAAGGAAAGCGTAGAAATAAACGTTGCACGTGGGAGAACGAGTCAACAACGGTCATGGAGGTTATACGTTGAGAATCCTAAGAATATCAAGATATCGCTGGGTATATCGGAGAACTTGTTATATTATTTTACTATATAATGAGGTCTATCTGATCAAATTAAGGATAAATACGTACTCCTTTTTCACTGCTATTAGTTGATATACACACTCACACTCGAGAACAACACCCGTAGCACTTATCATTTGATCGGATTTGGCTCTCGAATTGTATTCATTTTTCATTATTAATAAAATCAACAAGACAGTGGATGATTGTCTACTACCGAGGTTTTTTTACCGACGATCTAACAAGATCAAGGTTTTTCCTCATACATTATCGCGTTCTTTATTGCTTTATCATTTTCATTTCATAAATATCCCGACTCATATTTTTTTATTTTATAGTTATTCTGCTTAATCTTTAAAATACATCACTTTACTCATTTGATTACTTTGGTAGAGTTTGACCAAAACAAAATCCATTCGGAAATTTAAATAGGGATCTCATCCAAAACCAGATTTCTTATTTGGATTAAAGATCGGTTTTCAAATTTAGTTTTTTTTTTTTTTTTTTTTTTTTTTTTTTATTCAGATTTTTCAGGCATTCGCTTTAGCCGAACAAGACTTTAATCAAAAAATAGAGTTAATTACACAAATAGTCCCAATGGTTTGGGGAAAATAACAGATTTGAGTGCTAACTTTTCTGAGTAACAAGTTTGGGTTTTATTCTTTTAGTTTTGTAACGAGTTTGGGTATTAAGACTAACTTTCATTAAATTTTCTGTTAAATAAGGGTGAAATGACCATAATACCCTTTAAAAGACTATTTTGTAACTTACTTACAAACTTAAACTTTAGGGACTACATATGTCATTATAGAAAAAATGTAACAAAATTACATAAAAAAACAAAAAACCACCACCCAGCCAAGCTTTTTCTTCGTCCTACCCCTCTAATCAACCACCACCCAAAGACACCACCTGCGACGTCACCATCACTCAAAATCAAAACCCAAACTTAAAATTGAGTTTGTTAATGAAAAACACAGTAAAATCAATGAACTTGGGTTCAAAATCAATCAATCGATGATACACAATCTTTGTCGATATCTTTCGATTCATATTATCATTACCGGCAACAACCCCTCACGATTTAATGGGTGGATGAAGGTGGCAAACGATTGTCGATCCACTAACTCTTTACCTTGTAGCGGCCCCCTTTCTTTTCGGCAAATCTAACCATCCCCTCTTTTCCAACCACAATAAAGAGATTTTTAGATCTAGGTTTTGTATTAGTTAAACAAAGAAGGAGAAGGGAAGATGATGATGGTGGTAGTCAATGCTGGTGGACAGCAAGGTTGGTTTTTAAATTGGATTACTAATTTCATCTAAATTCTTTAAATCCTTTATTTTAAGAAAAATATCACATAATAATCATCAAATATCAAAAATGTTCAAATTAAATCATTTATGCAAATATTATTTTTAAATTCGATTACTAATTTATAAAGTTACCCTTTTATTTTACCATCAAACTCTACAACTATTGTTTTTATAGCACAACCTTTTAAGATGTTTTTGAATCCTTTATCTTTCCATTGAATTTACATATTTTGTTGAATATTGGTTAGATCTAAATAACGGTGAACAATCAATTGAATTATCCATATATTGATAACATCCTAAATTAACCTTTTGCATTTTAGATATGAAGGTGAAATTGGATTGACTCAAATTCATATCATCATCTGTATTCTGTAATACATTAAAGTAAGCTGAGTCTTTGAATCTTTTTCCTCGATAGTAGCAAACATAAATATGCAACATAATAAGTATCCCATTTAACTCCAATAACTCTCTTCACTAGCTTTAAACACTTTTATTCAACTGCGGAGTTTGAGGTGAAAGCAAAATTAAACTATTTTAAAATTATTTTAAAAAGTCAAACTTTATATATATTAATAGTTTGAGTAAATTATTATTTTGGCCTCTGTGTTTTAGACCTTTTAACCATTTTAACCTAAAAAAATTTTTTTTGGCATATCAGACCTTAATACTAACTCTGTTAATTTATTTTGTTAAATATAACGGTATTTTAGACAATTTACACCTCAGGAGCTATTTATTTAAATTACAAAGTTCTTTTAATAATTAGTGGAATATTATGTAATTACTCAAATTACCAAAAAGAACCCCTTAAGATTCCTTATCTTCTAAGTGAGTTTTTTTGTTTGAATATTAAAAAAAATGTTTTTATATTTAATTTTTTAAAGCTATTTTTTGTTAATTTTTCCTTTACCTTTATAATTACTATTTAATTCATAAAAAACGTTTTAAATAAAAAAAATACATCGTTTTTAAAGCTTTTGTTTTTTATAAACATCTTTTTAATTTGTTTTTCAAACTTCTTTAAATCATTCATTTTCAAAATCTTTCTTTACATCATTTATTTGTTAAATATGTTCATTTGTCAAAATTTATTCATCTCATAAAACTATTTGTCTATAAAAATAGTTCTTTTTTAGAACCGTTTATTTTTTAACCTCTTTTTTCAAAACCTTTCTTTTCTATTAATGTTTTTTTAAAATATTCATTTTGAACATCTTTCATTTACTTGGAATTGTTCAACTTTTTAATCCCTTGGTATTTTAAAACCGTTTAGTTTTCAAACTTATATTTTTTATTGAGTATAAGTAAATTATACAATATTGTATATATTTTAGTTAACTATATGTTTAGTGTTTATTTTTGCAATGGCTATGTTTTACTTGTTTAAATTGCTAACACTTTATCAAATCAAAATTTTTAAAAACTTCTAACTTATATTTTATAATTAAATGAAAGATTTTAAAAAATACCAAAGATTTTAAAATCATAAAGTTCTTTTAATCAAGGTTTTCAAAAAAACATATATATGGTTAATACCTATAATAAAACTACAATAATTTTATTATATGTCTTAACCATATATAAAACTACATTAGTTTTATAATAAGTCTTAACCATATACAAGATTCTTTGAAAATCTTGATTAATGAATCCAGATTACTTTAATTCTCTACAACACACTTAATGATCCTTAGACTTAGTATACTACTCTCTCCCTAGACCTAGTATACAACTCTCTTTATAACGTACATCTTGGAACACCTAGCTTATAGCCTCATACTTTCTTTGGGCTTTTCGTTAGCAACATTTAATGCCCTTATGGATATTTTAAATATTTCGGATTCGGTTTCGAATATTTTATTGAATCCAGACACTTTCATATATTTTAGATATTTCGAATTCGAATATTTCTAAAAACCCTACCTCCACCTCCTTTAAACTATCAAAATTTTAATCAAACATAAAATAAGAATTCTATTCCTTCATTTTTCTCTTATGCTCCATTTTTTTACTTGATATTTCACAATCATAGTCATTTGCTATGCACTTGCGCCTAATTAAAATCATAACTAAAACACAAAAAAATTCAAAGCTTTATTTTATTTCAACCATTTTGGTAAAATTTAAATCATTTTTATAATATATTTTCACATTCTGATACATATTTAAATTATTAGATGGGTGTTACTTAAATCGAAATGAATAATTAAAATTATTCACATGTAAATTAACACAAAAAATATTATCCCATTTCAACATTTTGTTGTGTATAAATGTTTAAAAGTCTTTCCAATTTCAAACAAATTACAAAACAAACATAACTCTAAAAAGATTCAGAAACAACGGATTCATCTGTCGAGAACAAATCTCTCAGTCCAAGTGTTGGAATATGAAAATCTTTAGCTTCATCATTACCTTATACAAAACACAAAAAATTAATAAAAACCAATAACAAGAAACGTATTCAAAATCTTATAAAACTCATTAAAAAAAGAATCAAATCCATCACTCAAAAACCAGAGATTACAAAAACAATCAAAAAAATCAGCTTTGAAAAGGAGATTACTCAGTTGGCATGAAGTTTAATTAGGTTCGATTCTGCCAGCAGAGTTTCCTCAACTTATAAATCAGAAGAGGGAGCTTTGTATCCTCATCGTAATATCCTTCCGTTAACAAAAATAAAAACAAAAACAAAAACAAAAACATCAAATCAAAAACAAAATCAAAATTCAATCGATATATACAAAACAATCGCTCAGTTCAGCGGGATTATCGACACGCAAACAGATCTCCGTATAGTGATGCCTGCATTCCGGTCTGTTGAGCTTGAATTTTCCGAGTCATCACAGCGATCGATAATTTTGAACAAATAAAACGATCAAATAATAAAAGATAATTTTGAAGAAATAAAACGATCAAATGATAAAAGATGAAGAAATTGAAGATAGAACAAACTATCGGAGCATAGAAGCAGAGAGGAAGAAGATAAAAGGGGGCGATGGAATGAAGAAAGTGTTGTGTGTGTGTGGGTGTATAAGTAGGTTATGAAATTAGGGTTTCTTTGGTTGTGGGCCGGTTTTCTATCCGGCCCGTTTGGCTTATGGTGTATGATTGGGCCGATTTAAGAATGTGATTTTGGAATTTGAGTTGTTTGGGTTTTCAAAATTGCAGATACTAGTAGGGTGAGTGTAAAGGCTGTTTGGTGATTTTAGAAATGGTGGTGTTAGCACTGTTAGGTTAGTTTTATATTTATCTCCTGTTGTGATGGGAATTTGTGTTGTGAAGGAAAGAATGATGAGGGTGTTTGGTTTTAAAAGTGGATCGTTTTGTACATCGAAACTTTGTATAGAAACGAACTTTAAAAACGTCGATTTACGAAGATATTGAATTGGGGTTCGTTATGTGATAGGTTTATTAAGTTTTAGTGGTAGAAATATAAGTTGATTAAAAAATAATAAGTTGGTTAAATTATAAGGGGTGAACTATAAATAGATTAAAGAGAAAGATTAAAAAAATAAGTTTATTAAAGCGAAGAGGTGTAAATAAAATAAAGAGTAAATTGTTATTTTCGTCTCTGAGGTTTTGTACATTTCGTTATTTTCATTCAAAAATAAAAATTTTCTCCTTTGTGTTCCTGACATTTAAAAAACTTGATATGTTCATCCATTTAGTTAACCCCGTTAATTTACCTGTTAAGTATTCATCAAATGCACATCATGTGAGGGGCATTTAGGTATTTTTGCACCTCACCGGGAAAAAAGAAACTTAAATGAACATTGTTCAATTTCCCCGAGCATTTAAACATTATTAGATTGCTTTTAATATTCAAAGCTGATGTCCGTTTAACGGGTAAAACAAACGGAGTTAACGGAAGTGGATGAAAATGACAAAATTATAATTTTTTGGATGAAAACGGCAAAAAGCATCAAACCTCAGAGACGAAAATGACAATTAACTATAAAATAAAATAAAATGTGCATTGTAACTTATGCGTAAACATTTTCAAGATTGGTAGTTGTTATTAGCTAAAAAAGCCTCTCATTTTTTAATGTGCAATAACAATAGCTTAATGTACCACACCACTATACAAAAAATATTAAGATCAGTAGTATTTAAATCGGTAACATCTATATTGTGATCTTCATGTAATTTTGGTTTATAGATGATCCACTTATGTGACTTGCGGATGTGAAAGAGCTTACAGAGATCCATAAATGTAAATAGGTGAGAAAGTGAAAATCAAATTTGGATTTTCCTATGCAATTTCGTAAATCCATTCTGTCACCTCATGCCTATACATTTTTATTTTGTTTTGATTTTTCTATTTCAATTTAAGGGTCAAGCTTTAAAATTTTTAACAGAAAAATTAACTCTTTATCCATAACTGAGGCCTTTTATGTTACGTTTATACATACACTAGGTTAGAACCCATGTAATGCATGGATGGAAAAATTAAAACATGTCAAAATCAATAGTTTTATGATTATTTTATTTTTTAGATGTTATTAACTATTGGTAAAATAAAAATATAATAAGTATCTAAAAATTATAACAAATAATAAAATTAGAAATTATTATGCTATATTTAAAGATAAAATATATCTGAAATCATATAATCTAGTATGTATTAATAACTTATTGTAATAAGAATATATATTTTAAATGTTTGATAGTTTAATTTACTTATTTAAAATAATTATCATTTAATATGAGAGAGTTAAGAAACAAAAATATAAATATATTTCTTTTAACATATTTTAGTAAAAAAAAAAAGTCAAATTAATTGTTATTATAATTTTCTTATTTATTATGATAGAGAGGCGGGAAATAATTTTTTTGATTTGCTAGAATGATGACATGTGTCATATAATATGCTAGAATGATGACATGTGTCTCAAAAAAAACTTCTTTTATTATATGTTATATAGATTATAGATTTGAACTTGTTAAAATTAAGAAAAAAAATAGCATAAAAGTTAACCTCCCATGTATTACTTCCATTACATTTATCTTCTATCATCTTTTATTAGTATGATTATTTCATTTGTTATTCTGATATTGCAATCATTTTAAGTGGACTAGCGGATTAGACTTGTGCTTCACCGCTGTTCGAGTTGTACATATATGAGAACATTGCAATGAACGCTTTTGGTGTTATCTTGGTTTTAATGAATTCAATGATATAGGCAATCAGATTCTCATGAATATCCACATATGATTTAGCGTTATTATACCGTCATGATCCTATTACCGAACATATGGTATTTGTAAAACATTGTATTATGCTTAAGCTTGTATCACGTGTCATAAATCATGCACTAACACTTTCTGCAGAGATTATTAATAGTGTTTTCTCAAATGTTGATTTTGCTTGATGAATGGGTGCGGTCGCTCAAAACTTGTACCACAAGATGTAACTATATGTCAATAATGTCTAATTGTTCACCGATTGTTGTTTTGATTTAATTGTTGTAGGTTTTTCGATTTACATTCAATTGTATGTCTAATTTGTTCGTTGAATGTTGCAATTGTAACCAACAAATGATGGTTTTGAATTTGTTTTTATGTGGGTTTTTGTTGCTTTAACAATTACTGTGTTGTTTATTTTAAATTGATCATTTATTTACTTTTGGTTTGTATGATATACATGTCATTATATCTTTAACTACAATAAAAGAATGGGAATATTGGTAGGTGCAGACACTATTAGATAGACTCATCCTGATGCAAACACATTCTATGTTAAACAACCTATAAATTAAATAGTCTAAGTTTTTATAAAAGTTTATCTAATAAATCAATATTGGATAGGTCCGTCTTGACCCGAACCCGTTCTATACAAAACGACCCATAAATCAAATGTTCAAGCTTCTATAAAGGGTAATTAAAAATCAATTTTAAAAATAAATGATAATAACACAAATTAACTGATAGATAAATTGTAGATGAAAGAAAGGAAAAGAAACAATAAAAAATAATATATAGATAAAGATGAGAAATGTTGGTGCAAGCAGGATAGATCTACAACTAGTTTCGGATACAAATTCACCACCAAAACAAACAGTAGGACTGCTACATCCACTGAAGATAAAAATACATTACTCCAGTTCAGAAAATCGTGTCTAAAACCATCACACAATGTGCCAAAATTAAGCTAAAGCAATCAAATCAACTCTCACGCACAAGAGATAAATTAACAAAACTCATTTTTTTCAAACAAAAATACACTGTTTATTTCATTCAGTTGTTTCCTTTTCAAAAAATGACTACAATAACAACTAAAAACAAATAACTAGCCCACGACACCCATGATATCTAAAAGATAGGCCTAATTAACAAAGGGGAGGATATGCGGACACCCTACACCTGTTATAGGGACACTCCGTTGACATTTTTAACGACCTGTAAGGCCCTGCAAAAAGTAATCCATTTACCTTTTGTCCCCCATGACCTGCTATGTAGTTAACAGTGCGTTAAACTTAGCCTGCAAAGTCCCTCATGAGCCATGACCTTCTCATTCAACGGCCCAACGGCACGTTAAGTGTATTACGGGCCGTTAATAATTTTTTTGAAATTATTGATGTCACATATTTATTTCTTGGTATTCGAGTTTTTTTTTTTTTTATAAATATTTGGCGTGATGTTTTTATTTCTAGAAAAAATGTTTATCAATTGTTCGACGTGATGTAAGATTTTATATAAACGTACAATATAAATGAACATATGTTATTTCGTATTATCGGATTAGTTTGAAACAAGATAATTAATATTCTTTTTGCGGAAGTAGTAAAGGGCGTCAAAATGAGTCATATTCTAACACACCCTTCAAATACTTGCGATGATTCATGGTACATTAATCATATTATTCGGCATATTGTAGTGCAATTTGAAACATAGCTCTTATATTTTCTTGCAGGTATATGTTATTGGTGTTACTCCTGTTAATAAGAAATTGATAAATAGGAAACTGTGTGGCCGCCTAACGGTGGTCATTCTAGTCGAGGTTCAAGAGTTGTGATTTGTATGTTATTGCGTAAGATGGTTCAAGACAGATATTTAAGGTGCTGCTCATTTAATTGTCACTTTATTGTAAACGTTTTATTTGACTTGCAAATCTATATATATAAGTGTCAATAAGTTAATTTACATGATGCTTGCCCGAAAGTTCGAGGCAAGATCTTACTAAAGTCATCTCCTCTTCATTCGTCCATGAAATTGGTTTTCTAGAGTTGGCATATAACTTGTCTTAGTCATATTTTGATTTGAATCTAAGTGTAGCATATGTTTTCGAATAAATTTTAAATTTTTTAGTAACTTATAATGGATTTTTTTAGTTTTAATTTTTTTTTTTAAATAATAATATCCATGAAAGTACTCACTAGCCATAAGTTAAGAACTTAACGGTTGGTGAAGTCCTTCACGGGCCGTAACAGTATTCACCGTAAACCACTTTACGACCCGTTAAAGCTTTGAATGACTAATGGGATTTCTAGTAGATTTCGTCTAGGAATACGGCCTGTGAAGGCCCTTACGGGCCGTATTCTAGGCGTCCATTTATCTATCTGGATGTATCTATAACACACCCGTTAACAAAATAAAATAAGAAATAGAAACGCATGCATAAATAAATAACTAAAACAAACATGGATTGAAAACTTAAAACAACCAATATACACAGGGCTGATGGGCCGTAAAATCACATCAAATTGCATCAATGTCATACTACTATCAGCGACCACTAACACTAAAGTTGCAGTGTGTTAATACTAAAAATTAAACAGAAACAAAACGTAGAAAAATACAACTAATTCGATCAAGTAACCATGTGTTGCTACGAACATATCAAACGGGAAAAAATAGACGTAAAAACATTAAACCACATACACACGTTGCGCCGTGTTAGCTCACAAAATCTAGAACGAAATGTAAAGCGAAACGTAAAAATATTAAATCACACTTTCATGTTGCGCTATGTTAACTTGCAAAATTTAGAATGAAACGTAAAATGAAAATTTTTAAAAGATAAAAAGTACATGGGACCAAAGTTAAAAGTAAAAAAGTTGTAAGGTTAAATTGTAAAAGACGAAAAGTTTTAAGTTAAAAGTAAAAAAAAATCAAATTTTATAAAGTTACATTACAAAAGATAAGCTTTGAGTTAAAAGTAAAAAAATAATTTTTTAGAAAACACATTAAGCATAAGGTACAACCTCAATACACATAGCAAATTGGTAATTAGTATATATTAAATATAAGATAGAGTAAATTACTATATTCATCCCTAAGATTTGTTCAAAATAACTGTTTTCATCCAAAAGTTTAAAAAGAACCATTTTAATCTAATAGTTTCAATTAAGTAACGATTTTCATCCATTCCATTAATCTCATCAATGGATTTCATTAAAAGTCCCTAATATGCTTCTCATATGAGTGGCATTTAAGTCAATTTAACTTGAAAAAAAACCCTTTTTCTATATGAAATGTTTGTTGCTATCATTTTAACCATAAAACCAAATGCAATCAAATAAAAATACAACAAATAAATATAGTGAAAAAGTCTTCATGATGAAAAAATATATTTTGCGCCGGTTAAAATCAAACAACCATTAGATAGATTTTAACCAACCATTAGATAGATTAATGGCAGTGAACAAGAATTTTGAAGGAAAATAATGCAAATTCACCGTAAACCTAGTAAGGATCGAACCCATAATCTTGTTTTGAAACGTACCACTACGAAGCAACCATGATGACGATTCTTTAAAGGATCAACAGAGAAGTCGCAAGTCTGTGAAGCCGATCAATGAGGAGTTGTGGCTTGTGAAGCCGATCAATAAAGAAGTAGTAGGTTGTGAAGTCGATTGATGAAGAGACGCAGCTTGTGAACCCAATTAATAGATGATTACAAGTTGTGAAGTCAATCAATTGTAGTTGTCTAGTTTCAAAAGTGAGAACCAAAAATGTTTTTTTTTTTTCAATTTAAATTAATTGAAACGCCTATCATGTGAGGGGCACATAGGGGGGCTTTTAACAAAATCCATGAATAATATTAACAAAGTAAATGAAAATCGTTACTCAATTGAAACTATTGGACTATAGTGGTTATTTCTAAACTTTTGAATAAAAATAGTTATTTTAAGCAAATCACAAGGATGAAAATAGTAATTCACTCTATAAGATAACTTATAGATGATTTTTAGTTAATTTATAAGGATAAATATAATGAATGAGTTACGAAGGCTCTAAGCAAGTCACATGCCACAAATTAGTTTTCAAACCCTAACAACATCACGAATTCACTATATTTAATAATTGGCAGGTAAAAAGGGAATTAGATGATACTTCTATCATCCAGTAAGAACAAACCGTTCAAAAATCATTAGATGAGTACAAAAATCTGCTTTAATAAAAGAACTAGATTATCATTGTTAGTTTTAGGTAAACATATTTAACATACTAACTATTCATAAGAATACAAATAAAAAAATAAAAATCATAACAATTGTTTAGCAAACACTCCATTATACAACAAACACCCATAAAAGCCAGACCAAAATGGTTCTTTGCCTCAACTGGCACCAGAGATCCAGTTATGAGAATATAATATGGAAATAACATGTAACAATCATCTCACTTCAGTGAGATTGAATAAATTTACCGTTAATCCAATTCTGCAAATGTTTCAAGGGTGAAACAAAAGAATCTGGCGAGTTATATGATTTTCCCGGGCAATTTGAAGAAGTTGATCAGAGTCCAGGTATAGATTCAAGATTGTATTTTTCTGAAGATTGTGATTCCGATTCTTGGTTCTGTGAATTTGGCTTTTTGATGGCGTCTAGGGTATGTAAGTAGTTGTAAGAGGAGTTTCGAGTTGATGGTGGGCCCGGATTACTAATTCTGCTGGCAAGAAACCGACGGATTAAGCTTCTAAGAAACGGGGACATGGTGTCAGGTTCGTGTTCTAGGTAGTACATCATTCCACCCATACATGCACAGAACAGAGCCACCTTTAATAATGTGCAAACAAATTGTCAGATAATGAGGAAATAAAGATCTGCTGAAGCCTCTTGGATAAACTGTATGATTAAGTAGTTAATGATTTAACACATAGATTTGTATGTTTTTTGAACCAGCAACACCTAGTATTTTAGCTAGAGGTGGCAAAAGAGGTCCAAACATATGATTTTGGGTTAAAATGGGTGTTTTTAAAACAAAGGTGGGTTAGAATGGACTAAGTAAAAAATATAAGGGGGTTAAGATGGGTTGAAAGTTTTTTTTTTCCTAAAAAAACATAGGTCAGGATGGGTTCAATGGGTTATCTTCATTCTTCACAATTCAACCCATCTTCATTCTCCAAAACTCAGTAAATCAAGCTACAAGTTCAGTCCGGTGAAGAAGAAGCTCTCGTCGGTCGACTCCGGCTAAAACTCCGGCGAAGAGTCACCGTCGAACCAGGCACCACCTACAGCCTTTGCATCACCGTCGCGCCATCTACAGCCTCCGCATCACAACTACACCACTTATCACCTCCGCATCACCGAACGATATTCTCCTTGTTTATCTATTGTTTCGTAAGTTGTTGTTTGTTGTTATTGGGGTTTCTTGATTGATTGTTTGCACAGCGGTTGCTTGTATGACCTAAGTTAGCTGTTAGGGTTGAATGATCGACTGATAGGGTTTTCTTTGTTGGTGTTAACGTTACTACTTGTATAGTTTAGGGTTTGAGGTAGTCTGCCACTGGTAGCAGTTGTTTTTTAGGGTTGATGTGTGCCTTGCAGTTACAACCCATGAACTAGAAAGTAGAAATGGGGCTTTTGTTTGCTTCTGGGGTTTATTTAGAAATTGAAATAGAGCCAATATCCCACTTGCAGAGTAAGGCTGCTGGGTTAGTAAGCCAACCAATTGCACCACCCGCTGGTTAGTAAGTCAACTAATTGAAGTGAAAATTGATTAATTATCGTTGGATGTGCAGTTCTCCTCATGGTTATGAATATAATATATTTTAAATTGACCCATCCTGACCCGAACCCATTCTGACCCAAACCCATGCTAACCCAAATCCATCTTGACTTTTTTTTTAAATGATCCATCCTGACCCAAACCCATTCTAACCCAAACCCATCTTGATCTAACAACCAACCCAATCCAACCCACCTATTTTGCCACCTCTAATTTTAGCCATTCAGATGCATAACTGAATCGCTTAGCTGGACAGTGTGATCACCGAGTAGATTGAGAAACTAGAACCGTTTACAATTTTACTCATGAAAGGGTAGATTCAGTTCTTGTTCTTATCTTTGAAGGGTCAAACCGATTAAAGTCATCTAATGTCTATTTCAATGCATACTAGTATATAACCACCTACATCATTTTTATTCAAAAAGATTATACTACTATTGTAATAGTATTGTTGATGTAATCAAAATTAACACATTAATTATCTGTAGCCTGTGGATCAATCAAGCCCGGTCTGTCCATACTAAGAAACAACCCATTTCAACCCAAACCAATTTGACCCTTTTAACAAGTAGTACCTCAGCGTTCTTGATATCCGGAAGTACACGGCGGTTGACTAATATATACCACAACGACTCGCCAGCACGTGGAAGAACATACAATCCAAGTTCTCCTCTCCTACCCTTTTTCTCCAAAAGTACAGATAATGCAGCTAATCCACCTGCGAACCAATATACAAGCTTGTGGTCTTGTGATGCCACTTTTCTGTGCAAGCAAATAGCTCCCTGCATACAAAATAAAATTCGTAAGGTGTATAGGTTATGACACTTTTAAATATAAGTTAGTGCTAATAATCTAATATGAGCATGAGCTACCTGAAAGATTCCCACAAAACAAGACAAAAATGCTGTTGACCGAACAGCTCCTGTGACTGCATGCCAGCTGGTTCTAAACGGTGCGTCCATAAACTGAACAAGAATTGAAACATGAAAATTATATATTCAGGAAGTTGTTGATATTCTAAACTAGATGTGGCAACACGGGTGGGTCAAAGAGTGCTTGGTTGAAACACTTGCGTTTTAGTACGGGTTGACAATTTGACCAGCAAACATTTTTGACCCAATTTTGCAAGTAACTAACATGTTAGTTATGACTAGAAGATATAATATTATTACAATAATAGTCACCACTTTTGTATAAAAAATTAAAAACAATTTAGGAGCTTGTACACATAACAAATGGACAGATTTGATTCATTCCTCTTTTTGCTAACTTTTTCGTTCGACCCATTTGTGATAAAATACAACCCAAACCAAAACTATTCACAAGTAAATGGGCCAAAATTGCCACCTATACATTTAACAAAGCTCACTCTTTGATGCCAAATATAGAATTCATTTAGTAGAACCAACATGAGTGGATGGAAAAGCTAACCTTTTGTAAACGCAGAACAACAAAAGGTACAAAGGTCAGTGAGAAGTAAAGCGGAAACGTTTTCTTAAATGTATTTGATGTAGCATAAGCATTTTGAGCTAAACATGATTTTGTGCCCGGGTGAATGATCGAACAAGGTATGATAGAAGGAAACTCTTGCAAAGCAACAAAATCAGCACCCTTCACTGTTGATAAGTAAGAAGATAGTGATGCAACATCTACTGGAGAGCCTCTGCAGCATTCCCTGACAGCTTTGTATACAGGCTTGGCAACGGGCCCTGTTTTCTGAATAAAATCTTGATAAGATTTTGGCAAGCTCTCAGGCCGCATCACAAACGCATACATGACCTGCAATGGTTAACCAAAATGACAAAATACTATAAGTGTAAATATATTAGCTAGAATGGAACGAAAAAGATGTAAACTCAAGCACAAATCATTCACTTCACAATAAGGATTAGAATTGTAACAGTTGCATAAGTACAAACAAGTTTTTCAAGATTTTCTAGAAATGTAAATGATTAAAAGAAGGTCAAGGTTGACACCGCTGCTTACTGATATATGTGGGGGGAAAAAAAGATGAACATCTGAAGATTTATTGAAACTTTATAAATCTTAATGTAAAATAGCCTTCCATGTACCTGAGCACACGACAAAGCAAAGAGTAACGAATCCCCATGTCTCCATGAGCTTCCCCATAGGTGGAACTTGTTCTTTGATTTTGCAGAATTATAAGCACACTGTTAAAGAGCAAATAATTAGAGCATCCTATCTTTAACACCACCACCCCTCTTTTCTGGGAATTGAAGAATATTTTGATTAAAGAACAAGTCCAAAAGCAAGCATTGCAAAACTAAATTGGTGTGGATCAGTGTTTTGCTCCACCAACCGATTTTCCTAGCAAAAAATTTGAATTTGTTTCTTAAGTAACATAAAACATTGTTTTGACAGCAAGTCAGTTACACACCTGAGCAAGCCTAGCCAAGAGATATAAAGCAAGCGTACGCCTTCGGTTGGAATCATCTAATGCTAGAATAGACAAACTTGCAACTGAACCTGCTAAAATTCTGCTCCATCATCACCTTTAACAAAGTCATATGTGTGAACTAGATATTGGGATATTTGAAAAAAAAGGGAACATACTTATTTCACTCTATACTTGTACTCAGAAATACTAGTCTTTATAACCAAAAAGCTCAATAAACAAGTATGTTTAATAGCTAACATATATATAGTAATGATTTGTAATTGCTAGAGTAAATATAGTAATGATTGAGAGGAGATCTCTTTGTAGCTTGTATATATACTCAATATTACTATATTTACTCTAGCAATTACAAATCAAACTCAATAATGTTCTTTATGCCCCTCAATTAATTAAAAACCTTATTTCTGTCCGACGTCTTACCACTGATAATTTAATATCTATTGAATTTGATCCTTTCGGTTTTCTTGTGAAGGACCTCAAGACCAAGGCTCCCATACTTCGATGCAATAGCTCGGGAGATCTTTATCCTCTCACCACTCCTCTCCAAAGTCTCTCCTCTCCTCCTTCCACCTTTGCTGCCATTACCCAAGACTGTTGGCATCAACGACTTGGACACCCGGGACAAAATTTATTGCATTCTTTAAAATCATCTTCTTGTATTAATTATGGAAAATCTCATCAGACTATCTGTCAATCTTGTGTTTTTGGCAAAAGTGTTCAACTTCCATTTTATGATTCCTTGAATAAAACTTATTTACCGTTTGACATTATTCACAGTGATTTATGGACATCACCGGTTCTTAGCACCGGTGGGCATCGTTATTACATATTGTTTCTTGATGACTTTACTAACTTTCTATGGACATATCCAATAAGTAACAAGTCACAAGTTTTCGAGACTTTTACACGCTTTAATAATTACATACATACTCAATTCGAGCGGAAAATAAAACAGTTCCAATGTGACAATGGAAAAGAATATGCAAACAATAATTTCCAAAAGTTTTGTCATCGCAACGGCATGTACTTCCGTTTCTCTTGTCCTCACACTTCCCCCCAAAACGGAAAGGCGGAACGCAAAATCCGCACGATCAATAACATGCTTCGCACTCTTCTTGCTCAATCTTCTCTCCCACCAAACTTCTGGCATCATGCACTTGAAACGGCTACCTACCTTCTCAATATTCTCCCAAGTAAAAACCACAATTTTTTATCACCCACCACCCTTCTTTACAAGTGCCAACCCTCCTATGAGCACCTACGTGTTTTCGGCTGCTTGTGTTACCCTATTCTCCCTTCCACCACAATTCACAAATTAGAAAATCGTTCTCACCCTTGTGTCTTCCATGGTTACCCTACTAACCATCGTGGGTACAAATGCCTCGATCTTCAAACACACAAAATCTTCATTACTCGCCATGTTCATTTCGAGGAATCCATTTTTCCATATCAGATACGTTCACCCACTACATCTCTCTCCTATGATTTTCTTTCTCCTCCCTTAAATCCCTTCCTATGGTCCCAAGTCTCCCAACCACAATCCACCTCTTCTCCACCACCTCAACCATCCGTCTCGGCACCATCCACATCAACACAAAACTCGGCCCAACCCCACTCTCCCCATTCCCCTACCACACCGATCATTCCCCCTTCCAGCCCCGACCCAACCACACCAGACCAACCCGACACAACACCTCAACCTGCCTCAACTGCCCCTGCCCAACCCTCTACCACTGATACTATGTCTCAAACAACCCCAACCCAGTTCACACAACCCACCTCACCTCCCATCATCCACACCTACAGCCGCAGGCAGCCTGGCACCACCCAACCTAGGACTGCCTTCTTCCCAGGTCATGCTACGGCAGCCCAAACCGCTTCAACCATCCCTCCCCCTACATCCAACCAACCTGCCCCGCCTCAAACTCCTGCCCGCACCATGCGCACACGCGCTATGAATGGCATTTCTAAACAAATTAAACCAAACCTTAACCTTTACACTTCCACCATTGCTCCTATTCCTAAAAACCCACAGGTTGCTCTGTCTTCACCAGAATGGTACAATGCTATGAACGATGAGTTTAGTGCTCTTATTAAAAATAAGACCTGGGAACTTGTTCCTCGAACACCGGATATGAACATTATTCGCAGCATGTGGCTTTTTAAACATAAGTTTAAATCGGATGGAAGCCTTGAACGTTATAAGGCTCGGTTGGTATGTGACGGTAGAAAACAACAGGTGGGCATTGATTGTGGGGAAACGTTTAGTCCAGTGGTCAAACCGGCAACTATCCGGTTGGTATTATCATTAGCCCTATCTCAGTCATGGAAAGTTCACCAACTTGATGTCACCAACGCTTTTCTCCATGGACATTTGGCTGAAACAGTCTACATGTACCAGCCGATGGGATTTCGACATCAGGATTATCCAGATCATGTATGCCGCCTTAAAAAATCCCTGTACGGCCTCAAACAGGCTCCTCGGGCGTGGTATCAACGTTTCACAGACTTTGTTCTACAACTTGGCTTCACCCAAAGCAAGTCTGATAACTCTCTCTTCATATACCACCAGGGATCTCACACGGCTTACTTATTGATCTATGTGGATGACATAATCCTCACCACATCCTCTGACGATCTTCGCAAAAGTCTGATGTCATCCCTTGCCAATGAATTTGCGATGAAAGATTTGGGACCCTTAAGCTACTTCCTTGGTATTTCTGTCACTCGCACCGGTAATCAAATGTTCCTCTCTCAACAAGCTTATGCTAAAGACATTCTGCATCGGGCCGCCATGGATTCGTGCAAGCCAGTCCCCACCCCCGTTGACACTCAATCTAAATTGAGTGATTCATCCGGTCCCATGTTTGATGACCCGAGCACATACAGGAGCATCGCAGGTGCACTACAGTATCTTACTTTCACGCGTCCCGACATTACATATGCAGTTCAACAGATCTGCATACATATGCACTCCCCTCGGATTGCTCATTGGAATGCTCTCAAAAGGATTTTACGATACATTCAGGGCACTTCTGATTTTGGTCTACTCTTAGGACCCTCTCCTCAGTTGTCCTTACGTGCTTACACAGATGCCGACTGGGCTGGATGTCCGGACACTCGTCGCTCAACTTCAGGCTACTGTGTTTATCTCGGAGACAACCTCATCTCCTGGTCCTCCAAACGCCAGTCCACCATCTCCCGCTCAAGTGCAGAAGCTGAATATCGAGGTGTTGCCAATGTCGTAGCCGAAACTTGTTGGCTCCGAAACCTACTTCTTGAGTTGCACCGTCCCCTATCTCATGCAACCTTAGTCTACTGCGACAATGTCAGTGCCATCTACTTGTCTGGCAATCCTATTCACCACCAACGTACCAAACATATCGAAATAGATATTCACTTTGTTCGGGAACATGTTCAGCGAGGCAATGTTCGTATCCTACATGTGCCATCTCGCTACCAGATTGCTGACATCTTCACCAAAGGGCTCCCACGGATTTTATTTGAAGACTTTCGGTCCAGTCTCAGCATTCGCTCTCCTCCCGCTTCAACTGCGGGGGTGTAATAGCTAACATATATATAGTAATGATTTGTAATTGCTAGAGTAAATATAGTAATGATTGAGAGGAGATCTCTTTGTAGCTTGTATATATACTCAATATTATTCTCAATGAAAATCATCTTGAATACCATTCTTACAATGTTATTACTTATTATACACAGTAACTTACACGTTGAATGGAGTTTCTTTCTTTCTCCACTTCCTAAGAAAACATCTAAGAGCATGGTAAGACCCGGTAAATCCTCCAAAAAGCAAGCCGACCCGGCACGCCTCTTCTCTAACAATCAAGTCCTTCTCTGATACGAGTTGCTGCATATGAATCAGCTTCTTAATACAAAGAATAAGCTCTAAACAAAGAAACTGATAGAGAACAGAAATGGATCCAAACAAAATGATAACCAGGGAAAGGAAACCAGCATGTCCATCTTCCTTAGAGAAGCGTATTTTCTCACTATCATCCTATAAATTGCAACTTCTATCAAATCAGACACGGTCACAGTTATTTTTATAGCAAACTTCCTAAACTAAACTAACATTATGTGCATATCTATTCGTTTCCTCCCGTAAACATACTATAAAGACTATTTTAGATCCTTCTGGCCCCAAAAAAAATCTGTCATGAGCCTAACTAAATTTAAGATGCCAAATTGAAATTTTGATGTACAAGTATTCATGAATAATACTTTCATTCCTAACTAAATTTAAGATGCCAAATTGAAAATTTGCTCATTCATAGACATTGCAGAAAGAGTACAACAGACACTAAATGTTGTATTTCATTCAAGGCTGGTTTTAGAGATCAAATTGGCGCTTAATTGCTTAACATCAAGTGATTTTGCTCGCATGCAGGTTCAGAACCATGGATCATCCGCCCAATACACATTAAACGTTGCATTTGATTCGAATTAAACACGGCAAAAGGTAAAATAAACACAAGGCAATTAGATCACAAATTCTGGATTCAATCACGTAATCAGAAACAAGAAACAACATTATCAAACCTTAAGATCGAGAAGAGACGAATAGGATTTCCTTCGAGCGAGCTTGAACGCACGGAGCAAAATTCCAATGCCGACACGAACACCGTAGGACAAAAGGAAGCTTTGGCAGAGATTACCGATGGCGTTGGCTATGCATGACTCGTCGGCGTGATCGCACGGTGGATGGAGCATCTTAGCACGTCGTTGGCGGCGTTGCAACTCCTCAATCGCCTCCCGCAGGCGATCCTCCGCCTCCCGCAGGCGGCGTTCAGCGGCGGCACCGTCGAAGGCGTCGGAGGACAGTGGCGGAGAGACGCCGGAGGAATTGGATTCGGGCATTTTGGAAATAAGGGTTTCTGCATCTGCAGATAGAAAGAAAGAGGAGAGAAAGAAGAAAAGGATATGATGTGGTGATTGATGTATTTTATTGCTGAAACCGAGAAGAAACAAAGTGGAACAATTAATCCACCGTCGGATTGATTATTTTACACGGTTATATTATATTTTGTTAATGCCTTTTGATTTTGATTTTTAGAGTAAAATTTTATTTTATTTTTTATGATTCGATCAAAATAATGTTTTTCATCCAAATAATTTACAAATTTTGATTTTACATTTTGTGATTTGTAATTCGTATTAATTAATCCCAACCCGCTAACAATGTTAAATTAATTTCCTGCATGCCAAGTATGGTTCGTAACAATTTATCTTTCGGGGCATACGATGATTCTTTCATCATTTGGGGCGTTAATTTACCTATTAAAATACATTATTTATAAAGATATTTTGATCATTTTACTCATGACAGCTAATAATATACATCTTTGTTATTTAAAAATAATTGTTTCAGTAAATTCCTTAAAACTTAATTTATTTTTTCTTTGACCACCACCTTATCCATCAACCCACCCCCACCACAACTCTCGCTTCCGGCCACAACATTCTCCTTCAACCACAACTCTTCCCATTTTCTACATTGCCACCACCACCACCACGACGCCAACATCACCAACACCAGTACCACCACTACATCACCACTGCCAAACACCACCTCCACCAGCAGCACTGCCACCATAACACCACCACCATCCCCCCATGCCTTCTCAGCCTTACAACACGAACCAAAATCACTAGATACTAACCAAAATCCAACGCTGCCTTCACACCCCTTTCCCAGTATAGTCCGCTACCCTTCCTACCGGCGACCAAGAACCCCCCAAAAATACTTCTTTAATTGCAGCAAATTTGAGTCACAATTCATTGCAGATAGATCTAAAGTTTTGGGTGACCAAGAACCCCCAAAAACTCTTATATAAAGTGAGATGGGTCGACGATGGTGGCTGTGTTGATGGAGGTCGACGGTGGTGGTAGTGTCGTTAGAAATGGAGGTCGATGGTAGTGCCTATGTCGGTAGAGGTGGAGGTCGACGGTGGGGACTGTGTTGGTGGAGGTCGACGGTGGGGACTGTGTTGGTAGAGGTCGACAATGGTGGCTGTGTTGGTGGAGACGAAGGCGGAGTGGATGTCTATGGTGTAATGGTTGTGATAGTGAAATGGAGAAGAAGAAAGACAGAATGGTGGGGTTGGCGATAGTGTGAGGGTGGGGGTGCAATTTAACCTTATTTCATTAAAATAGTTGTTAGTTTGAAAATTTACATTATTAGTTCTTGCATATAAAATGACCATAATACTCTTGTAGCTAACTAAATTACGTTAACGATGTTAGTGGGTTGTAGTTAATTGAGACGATTCACAAACCACAGGGAGTAAAATCAAGATTTTTAAACCTTTGGATGAAAAACGTTATTTTAACCAAAACACAGGGAGCAAAAGTGAAGTTTACTCTTGATTTTAATATAAGATGAGTGTTTATCTAATCCTACATTTACACCTATTTATATTTATATTAAGGGTCTTGAATCCTTGATCTTGTTAGAAGAGTCATCATTACAAACAATTTAGGGTGTTTAAAAATATCCGAATATGAAACCGAATTTAAAATATTCAAAAATCGGATATCCAAAATTTCGGATTCGGATAGTATTTTTGAGGATTTTCGGATATTCGAATTATCCAAAATATTTTTATAAAAAATATTAAATAATAAATATTAATTAGAAAGTTTGGATATTTCGGATATTATTATAAAAACTTCAGATATCCAAATCTGCATCCGAATCTGAAATTTTGAATTTCGGATTCGGATTCAGATTTAAATAGTGATATCCACTATTTGAAATTTTCAAATATTCGAATTTGAACACCCCTAACAAACACACAAGACACTATTAAGCCACAAGCCTTTTGGTTTTAGTGTAGTAATATAAAATCGATCATTAAACAATAAACACTTGTGTGTCGGAGTTTATAAAATTGGTGTTGAATAATCTCACTCTCATATCTAAATCAAAATTTAAGTTCCATATCCGGTTTTCTACATGTACTTTGTTGATGACATATTGCATATTAAATCCATAAGTATGCTACACATTTATGTTATATAAGTTTATGATGTTTGGTGGTTAAAAATTATGAGGCTTTTACATATTTTCTCTTCTTAATCTCATTAGTTACATATTTACTCAACCTTAAAAATTAATTACAAGTGTAATTGATTTTATGCTTTGCGAAAATTTATAATTTATGATCTTAAGAAGGGGAAATATGTACAAAATCCTAAAAAGTGTCTTTTGGCTGTGGAACTCACATAAAAGTTAGTCTTGAATATAAAACATGAAGTTAAGCTTCTTTGTAATTCTATATTTTAATAATTTCGAGTTACTAATAATTTTAATATATTATTTAATATATCTTTGATCATTATATAATATATTAATATATTTGATTAAATTGCTACAAATGTGTTTGGGCAATCAAGTAGGTATAACCTAATACAATACTCTCTCAAACCTAAAAGTTGCTTGATCTACACCAAATACACTTGAAACACTTTAGATTTGTAGTAATAAAGTTAAAATATATATGAAGTGAAGATGGGAGGTGCCCTTGGTCGATTTTAGGGAGAAAAAAGAGAGAAATGAGTGTGGTGTTGGTGTGATTGATATGTAAAGTGCATATCTCCCCTTATAGTCGTACGTACTTTTTAAATTTAAGCTTTTTGGGGTGTGGATGTTAAATCTCGGTCAATAATTGGGTGAAATATAGTTTCTAGGATGGTTATGGAGTCATATTGCTTTAATCACCCCAAAAAGAAATTCACCAAAAAGGTAATTCTTAAACTTTGAAAAGTCAACAATTTTGTAAAGTTTTCTTAGAAAAGAGGAGGAGGCGGGAAGGCATGGTGGACGACTACCGGCTACAAGATGGGGGAGGGAGGTTTTGTTTTCAATTTAAGTGGTCTTACGTATTTTGAGTGGTATTTGTATACTATAGATATTTTTACATATTTTTTATATTTTTACTTTTTTACTTTTTAAAATACATCCCAATATTATAGTACGTATATAATATCATATATTGTAGTATTGATGATATGTTATTTATAAGTCGTGTATCTAGTAGTCGCGTTAAAATGATTCATACCGGGTAAATTATCAATTTACACGTTTAAGTTTACTAATAAATTTAGACTTTGGGTTCTAAAATCATTTGTAACACTTTAATATATATATATATATATATATATATATATATATATATATATATATATATATATTAGCACATATCTCTTAATTATCATCAACGTTTGTGCGTGCCAGTTGTACCGTGTGCAAACTAGTAATTACGTTGAATTACCGATGCATGTAATGTTATGCATAGAATTTGAAATGCATGAAATAACTTCAAATAAATTGTACTTAATTCACCTGAAATTACCGGTTGTCACAGTGTCTACTTTTAATCTGAATATCATAAGAAGAATTGTAGCTAGTGAGCTTCCAAGTATTAAAGAAGCCAAAGAAGCATGAGAGAGGGAGAAAAAGGAAAGATCAAGAAAACTACGTAAAAAACCTCCCATCTGCTAACTGAAGAACCAACATCTTCTCTTTCAGATACAACCATCTCAAAAGATGACCAACCACTATAATTAGTGTTACCAATAAAGAATAATGAACCTAAAAAGATAATAAAGGCAAGAATGACTGATCCAGTTGTTGAAAAGAGGTTGATAAAAGAAACGAAAGTGCTTGGTGCGGGATAAATATAGGAAATGAATAAGTATGGAGTAAAAAAGACAAATGGAGTCATTACCTACTATTACATTGAGAAAGACATTCTTGATTAGCCTTTAGATAATTTTGAAACAGATTCTAGAAGGTCTCAAGATGTTTGTAAGTAGCAATGAAAAGACTCAATTCTTGCTACTAAAGTTAGTAGCAATGATACATGTTGAGTATGGTAAAGATATACATGAGTGTTTCTTAATAGCGTATGATTCAATTCAAGAATGAGAGGATGATCAAAACGAGGATACTTATTTCATCACCATATCAACAATTGAAGAGTAGCTTACTCAAGAGATCAACTAGTCTATTTTAACATATTCGAGATAGCTAACTTAATAAGATTGAGGCTTAGAAATCCAAGTAATGACTCTAAAGCCATAAAGGTGGAAAAGCTACTCATGATGATATACAAAGAACATCTTAACATTACAGCAGGCATTGGAATGCAAAAGAGAGAAGTTTGAAGCTGAAGCTGCTAAAGTTCCTATATCTACCGAACCTCCACCCTCTGTTAAAACTTCTCATAATCTACCATATGAACCTCAACCATTCTTTCCTCAAATCCAGTCACTCTTATTAGCAGATCAGACTAATGAACATCCCACAGCTAGACTCCAACAATCTCTCCAAGCAGATCAACCACCATCAGAAAATCAATTTTTTCAAAAGATGAAACTATTAAACTTTAGTGGCCCATAGGATTAAACAACATTTGAGCAATCCTAAGCAAACTTCTAAAATTGAGTCCTCATAAACTAAAGAAGAAGAAATTCCCATAAAGTGGCCAAGTGTACATCACTAACTATGGATATGATTTGAAATCTGAAAGTTATTTCATTTAGAGAAGTGATGGGTCCAGATCTTTTCATTTGAATGAATTGGAAGTTTTAAAGCTCAACCAAGATAACCTTGAAAAATATGTTCTCTTATCAAATACTATGTAGATATGCTATACAAAGACAAATCAATGGCATATATATTCTAAATTAAAGATTGGTCAAAAAGTTGATACAGAACCAAACAGAAATGATGAAGAAGATGTTCTATATATGACTCCATTAAGTGTGCATGATCCAACTACTTTTTAGAGTTTTGAGTCCCCCGCCAATTCTTTCTACTTAACTTTTACTAGTGCTGGAAGAATTAGAGTAAATGAATTTGACCTACTTAGATTGTCTCGACACAACATGAGAGATTTGGTGAAAATTCCTTTTGATAATCCAATAAGATAACCTAAAGGATACATGTATGAAGTTATCTTGATGAAAATGTGTGGAAAATTGAAGATATTTTTGGTAGCATCATCCTAGGGAGAATTTGTTGGGATATAAAAAGGATGAATCAATCTTAACTTTTAATTGCACTACTCAAAAACTATGTATCGGGTTCATTGCTGAATGTTGTTAATATACCAAAAGTTGAATCAATCTGCTGAAAGATCTTATCAACATGATGAAGTACTAAACAATTATGAATCTGCCTATCTATTGAACCCTTAAAGATCTGTTGATTCACTACTTTTGTAGACAAGAGTGCCAATGCTAGAGAGTACTGGTGACAACATTACACTACAGCTGCTAATCTTTTATGCTGCTAATTCTTGTATATTGTTTTGTAACCAATTATATTACACATTTTTGTCATAATATATAGATCAATGGCTGAAACATGCAGTTAATCCTAAACCTAGAATAGAGGGTCAAACATTCATAGTATAAATAACTCACACTTGTATAGTTTGGAGGTTAGTTAGTTTGCCCACATATTATTTGTTATTGCACTTTGTAAGCATGTGAATACTTTGAGAGAACTTATTATTATTGTTTCCATTCAAGTATTAATATGTATTTGTTAGTAAGCAGCTAGTGAAGATTTCGCATTTACTAACTGTTTAGTTTAAGAAAAGTCTTGTTTAATCTAATCCAATAGGGTTTATTGTATTTATTATAAAAAAGATGTTGGTTTATAATATTACAACCACCAAATAATATATTTGTGTAAGCAGATTATGAATAGTACTAAAATACATAAAGCAATAGTTTAAAGCATATTTGTGTACATGAATAATGATGGCATAAATAAATATTTTAAAAATAGTTGGTTTGTATAAATTAAAGATAAGAATTAAATTTATAATAAGTAAAATAAATGACAATTTAGATGTGTTAGAAGTTGTAACTATGTGTCAGTGAAAAAAACTTGTCACAAAAATAATAACATAACTAATTATAGTTAACATAAACATGATGAAAATTTTGGTTTAATAAAATAAGAAAATATGAAAACATCTAAAATTTTTAATAGTTGATTACACGAATTTATGATTTATAAAAACAATCTACAATCATTAAAAATTTGAGATTCAATTATTTGTAAACTCAATTAAAACTCTCTTTATATATGTCTGAGTTTATGGTTGGAAAAAATATGCAGGTTATAATTAAAAAATTAATATTGAAATAGGTGAAGACATGTGTTAATGTTTACGTGGTGCTTACATGTACAACCTAATTAGGGGTCATGTGAACAAATAGTTATTTTTTTATTATATGTTATAGATAAACTTATAAACCATACTCAAAACACCATCAATAAAGTATCATACAAGTTATTACACCTTATTTATCATCAGATGATACATGTCGATGTTATAAAAGGTTTATAAATTAACTTTTTAATGATATTAGGCTTGATTGGTTCATATGTACTTAAATTACCTTAATGTTTTATTTTTAATTAATTTGTTTTTTAGCCTAAGCATTTTGAATAATTTTTAAAGAATTGACAAAAAAAAATAAGGTTCATTAGTTTTAGGGAGTGCTTGTGTTACAATTGCATGAATAGCAAAAACCATACTTGTATCACCATCAATGTATGCTTCGATCAAAGAAATCAAAATCTATTCATGGTTTTAGGGAGTGTTTGTGTTAGGGAGTGCTTCGAACAAAATCTATTAAGGTTCATTAGTTTTAGGGAGTGCTTGCGTTACAATTGCATGAATAGCAAAAACCAAACTTGTGTTATAATTAATTAAAATTAATGCTATTGATGGTCGAACCTGTTTAAGAAATCAAAATCTCTTATATAAACCTTAAAAAACGAAACTTAGAAGTCAGAAATCAAATAATCCAATGAGGATTGAGGTCTGAATGTCTAAGGCCATGTCTTGGGGAATGACGCGATGGAGCTTGTAATGGTGATGATGGTCGAAGGTGGTAGTGATACTTGTAGTGGTGGTCGTGGTCGGATATGGTGGTGGTGCTGGCCATGATTTGTGATTGATAATGATGCATGTTGATGCGATGATGGTGGAGTGCCACAAAGTGGTAATGGTCGGTAGTGGACCGGTGGTGATGGAGGAGGGTGGTGGTAGGGTTTCCTGTGGTGGTTAAGGCATATGTTGAAGAAAAGGAATTAAAATAATCCAAATCTTAATGTATTAATTAATTAAGAATGTAAGTCCCACTATTTTTATTTTATTATTTATTTTGTGTTCTAGTTTAAGGGCATTAAAAATATTTCATGCACACCCAACTATAAAAACTAATGACCATCTACTTTAAAAGCCACAAGTGTTATAATTTCACATACAACTAAAACTAAAGTTGTAATATTTCAAAAGTTAGAAACAATCATCCCTCAATATTGTAATTACGTGTATGTTTGGGATTACTTATTTTACCAAAAAAGTTACTCATATTAACTTATCAAAAGTAACTTATTAACCCTTTAAAATTAACTTTTTAAATTTTTTCCAAACATATTTACTAACTTATTAACTTTTCAAAAATTAATAAGTTAAAAGTTAAACAAAAAGTTGATTTGACAAACATGAACTAACTCATTCGTTATTAAATTTAGAGGCTGTTTGGCAACCTCTTAATCAACATTTTAATGGTTCAGATGTCTGAATGATTCAGCACTTAATGATTCAGACTGTTTGTTTCGCGAGCAAATATCTGAATGGTTTAAACATTTGCCTCTAAATGTTAAGCATTATACTAATGCTGAATGGTTAAGATGTCTAATGTGAATGGTTAAGAACTCTTATCTGAGTTGGCCATTTTAATAATTAAACGATATACCAGCTCTTAATAGTTCAGACCTTTTAATGATTCAACAGTTAATGGTTCATAGCTTTTATTAGTTCAGCATTTAATCATTCAAATATTATCACTCAACCGCTTAGTAAAAATGGTGTTTGGTTTCATATACCCCAACCCTAAACCCCACACTTGAATCAGTTTCATAGGTAGCTGATAAAACCCTACAGAACAGAACCCTAATTTCACTCCCCCATTGACACAATCGCACTTCCGTGTGATCCGCTTATTCAGAGATCACAAGACATGGATCACACGGCGGAGCAAGATCAAGAACACGAGGTTTACGGCGGAGAGATACCGGACGAAGCCGAGATGGACACCGATTTCGACATGTCAAGGGACGAACCCGAAGACCATGAACACAATAACTCCAAGGTAATAACTCTTTATCTGTTTGCTCGACGATTGATTGCTGTATGCATGTATTGATTGATTCTGTTGCTTTGGTAAATGTAGGATTTGGAGGATATGAAGAAGAGACTGAAGGAGATTGAAGAGGAGGCGGGAGCGCTGCGTGAAATGCAGGCGAAAGTTGAGAAGGAGATGGGCTCGGTTCAAGGTAAGATGTTTAGATTTGTTTAACTTTTGGAAGTAATTCGTGTATTTAACTGTGAGAATTGGGATGCTGTTTATTGGATAGGGTTTAGAGGTAGTTAAGTGCCGGTATGTGTTTTTAGAGGGAATTGTGTTATATGGCTGTATATAGGGCTGTTTGATCGAGAATCGATGATCTGATGGATTTGATGTTACATGATGATATGAATGCCTCAATGCATAATCTCTGTAGCTTGCAGTATCATAGAATCATGTGTGGTGGTAGTTTTTTGCTGGTATTGATAATGTTATTGTTTTAAAGAAGTATACAAGTTAGTTTTTGTATGGTTTCTTTACTCGGTATAAACAGCGGGCGTGAGTCACTTTGATAAAAAGGCAACAATGTTATACTTGCTGAAATTGAGTATGTTAAAGAGGAATCCTAATGTATGTCAATGACTGCAAGTTCTTCCAGATGAAAGTAAATGCAGACAAAGGCAGGCCTAACAAAACACCTTACAAACTGCAGTGAGAAAGCTTAAACCTAAAACCATGTGTCTAAGAAATTCACCTTTTTGTAAGGATCACAATCAAAACCCATAACCATCTCTGAGATGATGTAGGAGAAATAATGTATCTGCCTGGAAACGAAACCAGGAATTGAGAGGATGTCCAACCCTCTCACAAGAAAGTTATAGCTTCTCTACCGAGAACACGGAGTTATCCTCAAATATTCAGATTCGTTCTACTCGTGTATGGGAAATATATCCTTCTTAACAGTGTATTGTTATTTTTTAAGAAATTCGACATTTATTGATTGATTTATTTCCAAAATGAAAAACTAGACTTTGGGAAGTTACAAGGGAGAAAAGGAAACTAATTTAGTGGTTTATGCTAAAGAGTGTGTATATTGTGAGTTTTACTTTTCAGTAGGCTTGCAAATTCAATCCAAACAAGTAATGTTGGGTCTTTATGGGTCTTCACAATGACCTCCTAGGTTATTATGGACATGGGTAAAACTATTAACGGGTTGCCTTGTGTTGATCTAAAACAAATGAAAATTGAGAATGGGTTAGGATGGGTAATACTTGAAATTAAGAATGGATCAGGATGGATAGTACTTGAAATTGAGAATAGGTAAGAATGAGCTTTATGGAACGATGATTGAGTCTGGTTGAGGACTTGAGGCTACAACTTTTACTTCTTTTGGTTTTTATTTTCTTCTTTTCTTCTCAAAAGAAACTGTTTTTGTTGCTTTGTGATGCTTTTTTAAATTTGTAAATTACCAAACCACGTGTCCGACTGTTGCTTTCTTATGAAGCTTTTTTATTAGTTTGTAAATCTACGTTTTCTTATTTATGCCTCTCCCTTGCAATTTTTATTTTTATTTGTATATTATTAGACTTATTTTATTTGAATTTAGTCATTTCTACGTCTCGTGCTATAACTTAATTATTCTTTTTAAAACGGCCGTTTTGACGTATACTCAATTTTGGACGGAATCTCGTCTAACCCTACTTAGATTGACCTTTTAGAAATTGCCTATTTTGACCCGTAGCCGCACTAGCCTGTCAGGGCACTAACGGGTTTAGTTGGTAGCTTGGCATGGGTTGAACCAACATTAGTTGGACCTCGGCAGTTTGATATGATTCGAGATCAGCCACTATCAATCTATTTTCCACCGCCTTTCTCCTTCAGCATATGCATTGACAGAAGCAGCTCCCCTCTATCTCGATCGGCGAACAAACCGGACATATTAGAGCTGGTGCTCAGTTGATGTCGTTCGACATTCAATGGATTGTATCGTTGTTGGCACCGGTACATGCTCCATCAACGGAAAATTATGGAGCTCTTTTGTTGCATTAACTCGTCTTGACGTGATTGTTTAATTAGATTTTTACATGTAATGTAGTCGAAGAGAAAATATAATGTTTTTCTTTTTATTAGTTTTAACTCATCTTGACCCTAACCCATCCTAACCTAAATCCATATTGATCCTTATCCATTCTAACCTTTTTTTAATCAATCTTCTGACTCAAACTCATCTTAACGCAAACCCTTTTTGACCCAGCAACCAACTCAATCCAACCCGTCCACTTTGCCACCTCTACTTTTTAGGCAACATATATAAATGTTTCCTATTATAGGATCTCGAATTGTAACTAAATAACTTTTAGTGATAAAGGTTATCAAGGGCTTTGCATTTCTCCATTGCTTGGAGAAATTTTTTCTCAAGCTTTGTAATATATACTTATGTTTTCCTAGAGTTTGTCTTTGTTACCTTCAAGTATTGCATATTGCTTCATTTATTCACTTCATTCCATATTTTTTAAATATTTTTATCTACAATCATTTCTGGTGCTCAGTGCTCTATGTTTGCACTTTGCAGGATTACCTTGCCCTTACTTTTATGATATATATAATTCATCAGTTTTATTTATTTCATTTGATTGACATCATCTTTTTTTTTTTTTTTTTAAATAATTGGAATTGCTAGAAGATCCCAGTGCTTCTGTTACACAGGCTGAGAAGGAAGAGGTTGATTCCCGTTCGATATATGTCGGTAATGTAAGATTTATGATCCTTCAACTTATTTTGTTTTTCTTAAGCATGACAGAGTGCTAAAACAAGATAATATTAATTTTGTACAATTATTTCTAGTTTTAGGAATTGGTTGGTGAAGAGTTTTCTACTCAGAAACTTAAGGTCATATAGATGCCCGTGTGATTTTTTGTGCCTAAGAAGACAGAAGTAGCATCTTGTATATCAATGTGTTCTTGTTTTCATGTTATTTAATTTTGTTTTACTTATGAACTTTAGGTAGACTATGCATGTACCCCTGAAGAGGTTCAGCAACATTTTCAGTCATGTGGAACTGTAAACAGGGTGACAATATTAACAGACAAATTTGGTCAACCAAAAGGTTTTGCATATGTGGAATTTGTGGAAACTGAATCTGTTCAGAATTCTTTACTTCTGAATGAATCAGAGTTGCATGGCCGTCAACTTAAGGTCTTAATTATATCTGTTGTTTCCCGTTTAACATATCCCAACATTTTGTTATTCAAAATCTCATTAGTGAACCGGTGTTGTGCAGGTTGCTGCTAAACGGACCAATATTCCTGGCATGAAGCAATTCAGAGGAAGGCGTCCAAACCCATACCTTGGTTTTCGCTCACGAAGGCCTTACATGCCTGGCCCACCATTCTATTCTCCATATGGCTATGGGTACGCACCAGAAATTCAAATCATCTTTTTATTGTAGTAATTATGCGGTAGGTATGTTTTTATTAAGGTGGTTTTGGGCTTATGGGAATGGGTATGATACCTTGGTCGGAAGGTAAGTGTTTCAAAATCATGAATGGAGCCTACAAGTTCCGCCCTTAGCATCGTGTAACAGCAAGCCAAAAGCTACCTAGATTCACTTGACTGTTTGGTCGTTTCTAAAAAACTTATTTGGTCCAACCTGATAGAGATTAAAATACTTATTTGGTCGTTTTGATCTGATAGAGATTAAACACAACCTGAATCAGTTCATTTATGTATCATTCTTTTGGAAGCTAATGTACATATATTGTAATGTTTCAGAAGGATTCCAAGAGCCAGGCGGCCTATGTGGTACATGCCATATTGAAGACAACCACAACAGAGGCTGGAACCGTTGGTCTAAATTAGACGATTTTGTTCTCTTGCTTACATTTTTGTTTGCATTCCCTAACGCCTCTCGTACTAATTATTATCTTGCATTCGCATACCGAGTCACAAGGGGTTAAAAGACTTTTTTAGTGTTTAGTCAAGGGGTGTGTGTTATAGTTGGAAAAATGGTGAGATTTTTGCCCAAATCAACCGTGTTTTACCATTTTATTTCGTTTGCCATCGTCATATTATAAATCTAATGAATTTTGAATACCCATTTTTTTAATTTAATTATTTGAAAACTTTTTAAGGTTTGAAAACCATCATGGATGATATCACACAATCGTTCTAGTTTTATTATTCAATGTTTGACAATTTTATATTTTTGAGGTTTAAAATGTGACAACTGTCACATCTATTATGTTTTGACTGGTGGGGTCTTTTCTTGAACATGGTTTTTTCTTTTGCTTTACATAGTGTTGTGAAAATCCGGTTAAAAAAATCAATTCGGGTGGAGGACCCAACCAGTTTGGTCAAACAGAGTCAAAACCGGTTTGGAAGGAAACCCGTTTGGTTTAGGAACCGGTTTAGCTGGTGAGGAATCGAATCCTATACCAATCGATTTTGGGTGTTTCTTAATCGGTTCAAGTCCAGACTGGTCAAACAAACCGGTTTTTCAATCTTTTTTTATTTATTTATTTTGTTTATAAACAAATGCAAAATTTAAAAGTATATTTAACTAAAATTCACTTCTTTTATATAACTAGGTTTAATCCCCCGCGCGTTGCGGCGGGGATTATCTTTATCGTATGTTTGTCGGTCCACGACACTGAAATGAAAATGTGCAAACATCTGATATTCGTAGTCAACGGTAAAGAACTTCCCTTGGTCGTTCACTTCTAGCTAGGAAAGTTGAAAACACCATTTTCTTAGGCTTGTTAGCGATTCACTAAGTTAGCGATACACTAAGTTAGCGATACAGGATCAAAAGGCTTGTCTGGTGCTATACACCATCTAAAACGGGCCATGGGTGTCCTAAAACAATTTAAAACCATAAATGCAAATAAAAAATCAAGATAATTAAGTCAAAAAAATTATAAACTTATAAAATTTGAGACTTTGAATAATAACCTATGAAAACATTAGCTAGCTTTAAAAAATACAGTTGTAGTTCCATGTTTACTGATCTATGTTCCTTTTTTAAATGTGTATATATATATGATGTAACTTCTATTGATGTTGCTACTGTTATAACTGGAGGGTGTTCATGATATAGAGCTTCATATTGGACTAATGGATGTAAGTATCTCCATTCATAACATGGATTCGATGAATTGTCCGCTGTGAAAATATGAAGGTGTAACTGCACATATAACTGTTGTACCTAAGAATCATTAGATGATGAAGGAAAAAGATTGACCTCAGCTTTGCAAGTTCTATATTCTACAGATCGTTGTCTGTTTGGGTGAGCACGTAATATACATCTGCACCAAAATGATAAAAAAAGCCGTAAACTATAAGATCGGCAATAGTGAACTTGACAAATAACTTCAAGGCTGGAATTGTAATTAGAGAAACAAAATGCATAGTAACATGAAGACAAAGTAAATATTATTGTTTCTCATTCATTAAAGACCCAAAATTTTTCAAGATGTATATCTAACATTAACATAGGTCGGAAATTCCTTCAAATCTCTAAAAAAATCTTAAATTTAAGGTATGTCTGTCGTCGTAAAACTGTTCAGAAAATGAAGGATACTAAAGAAGTTTAGAGAGATTTCAGTTAAAATGTTAAGACCTTTAAATTTATTGATTGCAATTTTAACATCAATATCCCCTCAACCCCCCTCCCATGAGTCTCTCTGTTTTTTAAATTCATTGATTGCAATTTTAACGCATGACGTATTAAGTAAGAACCATCGATGCATATAATCATACAACAGAGGATTACGATGTTTTAGAAGTACTTGCAAGTAAGCTTTGTTTCTTTTTCAATAGGTATGTAATGCCAACATACCTTTTAACACATGAAGATGATTGTTTACTTTTATGTACTTTAAATTGATGAATCATTTCCACTATGGCTTCAAATTCCCCTTATACTCATTCGCACACTTTTGAACATGTAGCAAAATGTATTGATGGCAAAAATAAATTTCAAGAATCATTTTAAGAGCATCATAATTTATCCATGCAATGAGAGATTAGTTAAGAGACTAATGCTTCACATAATTAAGTTAGTTCCAAATCAGACATCAACCCGTAGCTATTGCCTATTGATGACACCCAGACCGGTGAGCCCAAAGGTTTCAAAGAATCCATTTAGGCATCAGTACAAAGCATACTCTTCTCCGGGGAACACCTGGGAGACATCAAAACGTCCGATCAGCGGTGATCCTTGAAAAGAAAAACTGATGGCGGTAGAGAGAATGGGAGGATGAGCGGTTTGTTAGATAGAGAAAATAAGGGAAACAAATAATCACATTTTCTTTCATTCTCTCTCATTACAACACGTGTTAAAAGAAAAAAGACAATGTGTCTCAACCGTAGATAAAAGAATTGACGGGCGTGATCAGAAGTTTTACTATTCATTGCCGTGCTTTTTTAATAGGTATATAATACTTAAAAAACTTATTAGCTAAAATACATAAAAAAAAAAAAAAATACAAGCTGTAACATAATATATCATTTCAGATTTTTTA